>JAJOOS010002127.1:0-60084 GCA_029582725.1 Solanum chiquidenum
TTTGTTTTATCTATGTGATAACGACTTCATAAATTGCACTATTTGATTACATTGCATATTCAAGAATAAAATTATTTTTATTTAACTATATAATAGAGGTTGAAATTTTTTGACCTTTTTTTTTTGCGTATTTACTTCTACATATTTCGGATCCTCTTGGTAAAAGTTTGGTTTCTGGCACTAATATTACCAGTGAGGTCTGAGAAGGATAACATATACGTAAATCTTACCCCTATTTTAGCGGGATATATAAATTGTTTCCGATAGACTTTCGACTGGAAGGAGAAAAGGTGCATTATTTGATTGATTCATGTAATTTCATCTTAAGATATCATGATTACCTCAAAATAAGCTAGCCAGGGGAAGAACAGCAACAAAGCAAGAACAGAAGCCACAGCTCCAAGAGCAGTACTAGATATAAACTCGTAGAGGGTGCATCACTATATTCACACGAATTCCATGAACAACAGCATCCACATACACAATAACCAGCTGCCCGAAAGCAATCCGCTTAGACATCAAATCCGTATTCCCTGACAACGCCACCAGAAAAGCACTCCCCGCCACCATTATAGCAGCTACAAGGAGCGAGAAGTTGATATCATCAGTGGCAAAGCCATGAATCCATAACCCAACCATAGAAAGGGGCATAACTTGGAGCGTGGCACAACTCCGCTCCAACTGCCCCTTAAAACTTTCCCTAGGGTGGCATCTGGCACAATAATTATCCGTTACATATGAAAGGGAGGGAAATGCCAGATGTCTTGCAATAGAGGGGGGGGGGGGCTGAGTAGGGTGGTGCAGCCGATTATTATGCATGCTAAGGCGGTACGAATGGCCGAATGCAGCCTCATTCGCCACATGGCTTGAGCTCGCTTACCCATATTTGTTGCCATAAATCGGATATAATCAGATTCTAATAAAATGAATTTAGTAAAAGATAACTCGCTCTTCACTAGAAATTGAGATTGAAGTAATTCTAAGTCTCACATTATCAACAAGTCGATAGCATTAATACCATAAAAATGCATATGATCAAATGTAGGAGTGGTGAAATTTTGGAAACTCAGCTAGGTTACAAATACAAAGTGGCATTGAACCAGGAATTTATATTGATTTTTTTTAAGTCAACTAATATATGTGTGGATTTTGGAATCAAACCTTTTAGGCTAAAAAAAAATTATGATATCGGAATTCGGCTTCTGTCCACCCATGTACCATTCCTACTATTTTCCTATGTTTTTTTAATTCGATAGAAGACGGTCCAAATTGAAATTGTAGTGTGTTGTATATTTATGTTGTACAGTGCATTAGTCTAGCTTACTGTTTGATTGAGTCGGTTACTTAGTTAGTTAATTGACAGCTGTAGATTAGTCAGTAGTTTGTTAGATAGTTTGTTAGATATTTTCTATTCATCTACTATAAATGTACACTTACAGATGAAATAAATCAGTTTTTCACATTCTCACAAACAATGCTTTATATTTCCTTTTTCTCTCTTCTTCGTTCCTAATGCAACAACAGAAGAGAAGCAGCTATGGATGAATCTCAAGCTCTCGATAAAGCTTGATCATCCAATTTCAAAGTTTGACATGGTATCAGAGCATCAGATCGATTTTTCCGCAATCAATTCCTCGTGTATTGTCGATCTGCAGTTGTGTGAGTTTGTTCATCTCGATTGAAAACTCAAGCTTCTCAATCCTCTGTTGTTTTCTCTTTCCCTATTCCTCTTACTGTTTACAAATTGATAACTGTTGACGATGACTAATACTACCAATATTGCTACTAATACCACTCATGCTCTGAGAAGGTCTAATAGGACATCTAAGGTCCCTGTCCACCTCAATGACTATGTCCACTCATTGAAGCCTACATCTCATTCCCTCAATGCTTTATTTTCATTACACCAACACATTGCACCTAAATCATTGAACCATCATAGTCAGAATCTTGTTGAGAGTATTTGTCATGACAATGAGCCTTCTTCTTATGGAGAGGCTGCCATCAATCCTGCCTGGCAAAAGGCTATGACTCAGGAGTTTAATGCCTTACATGCCAATCATACTTGGGATCTAGTCCCTCTACCACCACATAAGCAAGCCATTGGGTGTAAATGGGTGTACAAAGTGAAGCACAAAGCAGATGGCAGTATTGAAAGGTTCAAAGCTAGGCTGGTGGTGAAGGGATATACTCAGCAACTTGGCATTGACTATACTGAAACCTTTTCCCCTGTCATTAAAATGACCACTGTGAGGGCCTTAATTGCTACTGCAGCTAAGAAGGGCTGGGATATTTACCAATTAGATGTCAATAATGCTTTCCTTCATGGGGATCTCCATGAGGAAGTTTACATGCAGCCTCCACCAGGTTTGGTTCTCAGTAATCCTAATCTGGTCTGCAAGTTACGAAAGTCATTGTATAGTTTGAAGCAGGCCAGCAGGCAATGGTATGACAAGCTTACTCAGGCTCTTCGTTCCAGGGGCTATCAACACTCTTTGAATGATTATTCTCTTTTCTTCAAAAAGACAGATCACTCTGTCATTTTCATAGCAATGTATGTTGATGATATCCTTCTTACTGGAACTGATCTAATTGAAATCCAACAACTCAAGGCATTCTTACATGACAGGTTCAAAATCAAGGATCTAGGTATATTACACTATTTCTTGGGCTTGGAAATACTATACAAGGCTGATGGTATCCTCATTTCTCAAAGGAAGTTTGTCCTTGATTTACTCAAAGAGTATGATTGTAGTCCTTACACCGGCTTTACTTCACCACTCGATCCAAATGTGAAACTTCAGGCTAAAGATGGGACCTTATTACCAGACCCTACCTATTATAGGAAGCTAATTGGCAAGTTGAATTTCCTCACCAACACTAGACTCGACATTGCTTATAGTGTTCAACATCTTAGTCAGTTTATGCAATCTCCAAGAGAACCACACCTGAAAGCTGCATTTCATCTACTAAGGTATCTCAAAAGAGATCCTACTTTAGGGATTTTCATGTCTAATGTTCCCTGCTATACCATCAGAGCCTTTTGTGACTCTGATTGGGCTTCATGTCCTGATTCTAGGAGATCTGTTAGTGGTTACTTGGTTCTTCTTGGCAATTGTCCCATCAGTTGGAAATCTAAGAAACAGGAGACTGTCTGCTTGTCCTCAGCTGAGGCTGAATATAAGGCCATCCGAAAGGTTGTTGGTGAACTGGTGTGGTTAGATAGGCTTCTCAAGGAACTTACTATCCCTTTTTCCACTCCTATTCCGGTCTACTGTGATAGCCAGTCTGCCTTACACATTGCAAAGAATCCTGTTTTTCATGAACGAACCAAGCATATTGAAGTGGATTGCCATTTTGTGCGCAATCAGTTGACTGACGGTCTCATTTCTTTACATCACACACCTACTTCTGATCAGCTTGCAGACGTCTTGACCAAAGCTCTCACTGGTGTTAAGCATGCAGCTGTTCTTGACAAGTTGGCTGTCTTTTCACCCCTTCCAACTTGAGGGGGGGTATTGAGATATGTAATATGTAGTGTGTTGTATATTTATGTTGTACAGTGCATTAGTCTAGCTTACTGTTTGATTGAGTCGGTTACTTAGTTAGTTAATTGACAGTTGTAGATTAGTCAGTAGTTTGTTAGATAGTTTGTTAGATATTTTCCATTCATCTACTATAAATGTACACTTACAGATGAAATCAATCAGTTTTTCACATTCTCACAAACAATGTTTTATATTTCCTTTTTCTCTCTTCTTCGTTCCTAATGCAACAACAGAAGAGAAGCAGCCATGGATGAATCTCAAGCTCTCGATAAAGCTTGATCATCCAATTTCAAAGTTTGACACTTTAGATGTTCAGATGTATTGGAGTCCCACGTTAGTAGAAAGGGGTACAAGGTCTACTTACATAATCTTGAACAATTCTACCCTAATGAAGTAACGTTTGGGTTGAGTTAATCCAAGATCCAATTTATTATCATTTCCTTTTATCGATGTATTGAGTACAAATATTTTTGGATGTTACCATACTGAGAGGGAAAAGATCAAATCTATAGTTGTCATTTTTTGCTTTTCTATATTCTTATTTAACAACTTATAACATGATTACTTCTTCTAAATCAGTAAATTAATGATGTTAGAAGATTTGACTACTCTCCTCTCCTAAATAAGAGAAAAATAAAATCAATTGCGCTAATACATGTTTTATTTCCACTTCTACTTTTAAATGAAAACAATTATCATACATGTTTTATTAATTTCAACCTAATATTAATAAAGTTGGCTTCACGCGTAAAATAGACAATAAGCATAAAAGTGGATAATAATCACATAGAATGTACAAATATTCTTTCAAAATTGTAAATAAAAATATATAGCACAATAGGCAAAGGGGACAATTGAAATTCAAAGAAAAGCTTCCTCCACTAACTGTGATGGGACTCAAAACAGTATAGTAAGCTAGTTGTATTCTATTAATTTAATAATATCCAAACTTCTATTTGAGATTATAATCATTAGTCATAACGCAAAGATTATAATGTAGATAATTATAATCATCATAATACTTGGTAATTTTTATAAGTTGCTTCATTTGGTTCATTCATATTAAAATTTAAAATCTAAATAGGCATGCATCATTTAGTTTTAAACACGCGGTTGATCTTAAATTGGATAAATATATTTCCAAATACACCCCTGGTTTAAATATATAGACATACCCCCATTTTTGTTCTATCTTCAAAGGTCAAAATTTTAATGAAAAATAGTTTAATGGAGATTGCAGAGCACGAAATGTTAAGATTTCGTGTATCAGTAAAGTCCGTATATTCTGGTGATACTGAAATTGTTTATAGGGAAAAGCTTTAAATATGCTTCCAATTTTGCAAAAAAACAATTTATATTAGGGTTATGTTATCCTTGTCGTTGCAAAAATTGACTAGATTTTCTCTTGATGATGAATGATAATATGTTGGCCTTTTTTCACAAGTAAAAAATGGTCAATTTTTTCCCTTAAAACTATAGGTAATGGTACATTTGTCAATAGAATTTTAACATAAGGTCGTTATTCTAGTGGCAACAATATCAACGTCTTCTACCACTTAGAACCTTAGGTTTTTATCTCCCAAACTCAAATTAACCACAATTAAGCTTCAAAGCTACTCAAATGATGATTAATTATATAATCGAATCATGTTATCACCTCTGTCGAAACTCAATCGACACAATATATATCTTCAATAATCTTTCTCAATTCATGAATGTCAAAGCTTTATATCGACCTCTTCATACTTAAACAAACATGTTGCATTGTATTCAGTTTCTAAATCATTTGGCAACAATATCATGATGGTCTACAACGATTTATAGTGGTTGACGATCAATGCTTACACAGGATAACTACGAAAAAACACCTGAAAAATCCGAGGTACTTGAAAATAGTCGAAGAAGATACATAGAAAAAGTGGTGAAGATGAAACAAAGCTTCCAAGGACGCTTTCTCGAGTCTCAAGTACTTAGGACACCGATGATCGGCCTTCTTCAAGACTGGTAACTTGCAATTAAACTAAGCATGTGACTAACTAAAATATTCAGCTTGATTGAGCAATCAAAGTTGATCTAGTTTTATTAGTCAGATCAAAGGATTACTACTACAATTACTTCTACTCATCAAAAGTTAACAACTAAAAAGAGAAGATTAATATCTAAGATCTATACTTAGATACAAAACTAAACTATACAGATCCTTCTTCTACATGGCCACCTCAATCTCCTACACTTTTCTCAGAACCAGCTTCATTATCCGACTCATTTCCATTTCCATTATCATCTTCACCTTCCAAATACCGAACCCTTTTCCGCAATTCCTCCAATTCCCTCTCCATTACATACATTTTCTCCTTCAACTCCATGTTTTCCTCTTCCAATCTCTCAATATGTTCCTCCACATCGTCAACTCTGTAACCAAAATCATACGTATCTCGACCCGACCCACCATTTCTCGGGTCATATATCATCTCAAAACGGCTCAAGTCATGGCTTAACCTCTTCTCCACTTCCTCAACATCACTGTTCCAAGATACAATAACTCCTTCTCCTTCATCTTCTTCTTCTGGCTCATTCTCGGGTGATCGAACCCGGATCAACCCGTTCATCGACCCGTACCCGTCTACACCCCACTCTTCCTTCGCTACATCAGCTAAAATCTCCCTCGCCGGGGAAAACTTCGGCGTCGGTAAAACAGCCGGAGTCACAGGACAAGGGGAAACCAAAGAAGTAATTCCCCCGGATTTCTTCGCACGGATTAGGAACGACGTCGTGTTATGCGGGGTGAAAGGGGTATAACGATAATTATCTCTCTGTTTCTTCTTCTGAAAAAACCGGCGGGGTTTGTTCAACCGGTGGGGTTTCTGAAAATCGGAGTTGTAAGGGTTTTGGAGTTTCCAATCACTCCGATTTACACTCCCGGGAGTAAAACAAGGCCTTTGTAACACTTGGAAAGTTTGTTGATTTTCCGGTACCATTGTGGGCCGTGGTGGTAAAGGTGGTGGCCAAGGGTGGTAAATCCGGTTCAGAAGCTGAGACTGGTTCATGATCGTCGACCGGTCGGCGGTGAATTTCCTCCTAAAACTACAAAAAAAACGCAGAAAATGGGAGATAAAGTGAATCTGAGTGAATTGAGGTTATGTGGAGAGAGTAGGGAAGGAGGAGGCACGTGTAAATCACGTGGATGACGCTAAAGCATGAGATAAGTATGGAAGCATCAAGTGGGGCCCAAACTATAATTATGATACGTATACTCGGATTACACGATTTGTAAAAATATCATATAATATACTCTAAAATAAAGACGTTAGCCATAATATTTTTTGGTAAGAAAATGTAAAGATAACTCGTTTTGGTACGCAAATTAAATTATTCTGAATTCATAATTTATCCTACCTGAAAAATGAGATAAAATAATCTCAAATCAAATAGAATAAGATATAATATATTAGTATTAAGCTTGTGATAATATTTATACTATATCTGATAGACGGTATAAATTTATCCTCGAATAAATCTTATATCATCTACCAAACAAAGTAAATCTTATTAGAAAATTAAACTTTTAATACCCACCTGGCCACCTTATCCTATGTTCCAAACGCCAGATCCAAGAACGAGGTAAGAGTGGAGTAAAACTCGATATAACTATATCTTTGATTAAAAAAATCATTTTCCTCAATTTTAATAAATTTATTTTTCATAAATAAAATTAACCATGCCATATGCACGTTAAAAGTGTAATGGAACAAATAATAAATAGTTTTTGGTATATGATATTAGAAAAAATTTAAGATGGTAGAGGCACAATCAACAATAGTTGTGTGAGGTTCCACCAAATTTTGACATTTGAATTAGTGGGTCCATTTGTACTCTTATCCACTTTTCAGTTACCAAAAGAAAGAATATATTTTTATCATCTTTCACATTTCTATTTTTAAAGAACTGTATTTTTTGAAAAAAAGTACAGAATAGGGGCACGGATGAGGAGAACTGAGTGGGGGTGGTGAGTGGAAGGTAAAAATGTACAAATGAGCCCACAAATAAGTGTTAAAAATTGAACTATTGTTGGTTGTGCCTCTACCATCTTAAAATTTTTCGATGATATTATAATCTCAGTCCTCAAGTGAAAATGACTTCAAAACACAAAAGGATTAGAAAAGGAAATTTCCATTAACAAGATATTAATAAACTAATCCATACCAAACCCTCTCCTTTTGATTTCAAATATATATCCTGTACAAGTCTACAACTCATCTGGACAAATTGCAGAAACTATATTATATACACAAGCTACCTGAAATTGTATACATGAACTAAGATACATAATATTTACATGAATATATCCTCAAGATGTCCAACGAATTCAGCAGGATCGGTTTGGAAATGAGTAGTATTGTAGCATTGAAAACTACTCTTTGTTGCTCGAGGAACGATCCTTCTTTGGTCCACCAAGAATACGAGAAATCTGCAGACCTCTACTGAATGCTTGGTTGAACAACATTCGGGTTTGGAACTCCGAAACAAATGGAAACCAAGCCAAGAATGCAATGGGCGTGAACAACAGCAACCCCATTATAATTTCATAACCACGGGCAAGTGTCCTGACCGATCCCCAGAAGCCACCACGTCGAATCCAAGGCTTCAAAGCTTGAGCAATCTGAAATAATTAAAGCAGGATGAAGACTTGAAACCTGCATAAAGAACGAAAGAGAATGTCTGAGAATGGCTGTGGCACTCACCATAAGCATTCCCCAACCGGTAGGCATGAACGCAAGAATGCAAACAATTATATCACGAAATTTCAGGTGTAGAATAACAATCAAACTGATGAGTAGGGAAACAAATGAAAGGAAAATGAAGCCCTCGATCAAACGAAACACGAGCTGAAAATCAGCACTGAATTTCTTCCTTCCGACAGACGCAACCTGCAATGAACGAAGGAAGGCAAACCAAAACTTTAATCAGCACAAGCACCAGAAGGTGCAACAAGCAAAATTGACGGAGGAAAAGCAAGCAAACTACTCCTTCCCATAATTAAACTGACCATCGTTGGTTACCTTTTATTTAAATCATCTGACCTCAGTAATTATCAATCGTTGGATTTTTAAGGGAAAACATTGTTATAACATAAGTGTATCTACTAAGCCTCAAAAACACAATGTTCAAGGCAATACTATAATGCGAATAAACTCCGCTGGAGCAAAACAGAGATAAATAAGACGCAAGAAAATATGTGAATTGCAGGAAATTGTAATCCAAAAGTTAAATCTCCTGTAAAAGAAAAAGGTTAGTATTTGTAACCATAAATTATAGCTAAAAACTGGTAACCATCACATACTAAGTCATGTATTCTTTTTACGGTTTTGTGATATAAGATTGTGTATCTCTCTAACTTCTGAGATGCTGGGGGAACTTATCAAAGAATATAATAAGAAAGTGACATGTTAGAACTCACCTTCATTACTGCTAATATCACGAAAATGACGATCCAAGAAACACCGTAAACCTGAATATGCAGCAAGAAACAAAAGGAGTCGGTACTAGAATATTTCAGTTGATCATTTCTGCAGACTGAAATGCAAACTAAGGACGTACCAGGAAACTTGTTTCGTTATTCAAAATTGTGAGGTGATATACAAGTCCGTATTGATATATAAAAAAGCGCAATGATAATAATATCTCGATTACAGTGCCACGAATCCCTGAATGATAAAGATGCTCATGTTCTTTCTCCCACCAAGATTCCCAGCTTTTTTCTGGGGATACACCGATACCACCACGATTGTTTATCCATTTATTCCAGTCTGCCCAGTCATCAACAATCTTTTGCCACTCGAATCCAGAAGGATTGAACAGGAATGGGGCAAAGAGCCATGTAACAACCAGGAACCATATAGATGCAGTTATAAGAACATATGCCACCATATCTCTGTATGATCTACCAAATATATGGTAGACAAGAAGTAGAATCATCAGTTCAATTCCTTTGACAAAATGGCTTCGGGAGTACAAACGATAGTTTTCTGCAAATTTAGCGTGAAATACAACAAAGCCACGACCAGTGCCTCTATATTGAGCACCCCCATGGAGCAATGTTCTCCCATAATAGTGGGTCCTTGTTCCAAGAGAAAATGTAAAGAAAACAGGAGCAAGTTGTAGTTGCATCAGCACAAAATCAGTTAAGGCATTGCGGAAGCCCCTCTCAAGGCCTATCTCCATCATCATGGGCAATGCCATCAATATGCCAAGTTGCACAAAAGACTGAGAGGCAAGAGCAACTTGAAGAGGCTTATTATTTCGAATAGCTGGGTGTGAACTCAATCCTTCTTCAAGCCCACTGACGACAAGATACAGCCGACCATAAAGAAATACATATACAATAATGACGGTTATCTGCCAAATAAGATACATTCATTTAGATAGACTATAAAGAGAATAAACCCGGTTAGGATCATGGAAGTCTAAGCTGGAGAAGCAGTTGAGCAGTACCAAGGTAGTAAAGTAGAATCCTATAGTGGTGAAGAAGCATGATAGCATACGGAAGAAATCAAATCGATGTCCAAGTCTGTATACATCACGACTCATTGTCTGCTCACCATTTCCATTAGCTATCTTTGCCTCAAACAGTGAAATTTGGTTAAGGCCAACATCTCTTCCTTTACCAACTTGGATGTACTCATGGTGAGTAACATTACCCCCCCGTAGGGTAGAATTAAAACCTTAAAGATGCAACAAAATTTGTAAGAATAGACAAAACTACAGGATTTACGTGTCAAAGTATGTGGGTTTTCAAATACCGGCAAATATGTCTTCACTTAGGTTGATGACTTTGGAAGCCTTGCTCACACCACCTCTTGTTAAATGAAACAATCTATCGAATACATCAGGATGACCATAGTGGAAACGTACTCTGAGACAAAGCATCCACAATAGACGAGAAACTTCATGTCAGTAAAACCTTTTTGACCTACTGAGATGAAAAGACATATTTGCATTATTATGATCCAGAATCCATGCAACTACAGCTTGAAATAGGATGTTCCATCACTTTATCCTAAGATTACAGAAAGGCAATCAAACCTTACCAAGTATAAAATAGTCACAGGGCGACAAAAAGGATAACCTAGAAGATGAGAACGTTCATTAACTTTCATAAGTAGAACACCTAGGCAACTAGCCATGAAAAGGCGTTCAAGTACAAAATATCAGACATTTAGCCTCTGGCTACACAAGGAAGAACAAGGAGAATGGATATTAACGGAGAGAGAGAGAGAGAAGAGAAGAGAAGAGGAGAGAAGAGAAGAAGGATTTCAGTGCATTAGAAAAAAACTCCCTGTCATCAGTAGGCTACTAACAGAACAGAAAACAAAAAAGAAGAGAGAGGAGGGCAAAATTCTACTAGAATATAATAGTTCAAGTTGGCACTCAACAAAAGAGTCGGTACTCTACATCTAACTAATTCTTGGCTACTTACTTCAATGGATTGGCCAACAATCTTTGCCCAATTGTAACAAAGCTGGTTTCCTGATTTGACATAAACCATGCTAGTGAAGAAACACTGCACAGAGAAATCAAAATGATAGCTGATAAGAAATTACATTTCACTGTCAAGATGAAATTCTCATGCACAAGTATAATCTTTCTCCATTCCCATTGTAGCAACAAAAAGTTAATGATCGCTAGAAAGGCCCATCTCCATACCTGCCAGTGAAAATATGCTCCCGCAATCCCAGAATAGTCGGATTTCTCACTCCATTCTTTTTCAAAAATTCTTGCAACAAATTCCTCATCTTAAGGGCTTCTTCCATGTAGTTATCCTTTTGATTGAAAAAAGTAAAAATGTGGCGTCAAACCAAACATGCCAACTTTTTCTCATAGCAAATGAGAATCTTATCAGATACCTACCTGGTTCATATCTATTGTTTGTAATCCTTCCCCACGAGTAAATATAATCGCATGATTTTGATTCTCTGGCTTTCCTTCTCCCAATATAGCAGGCCCAGGAAGTTTTATTCGATAAATAACCTAGACAACAATATTTCAGTAGTTGATTGCAGAGAATAAGTAATATATGGACCAGAAAATGCAGATGTATCTCCAACGTAAGAGCTAGTTTGTAACTGATGAATAAAAGTTTGAGATTGTGCCTGCTTTTTGTAACTGAGAAGAGATATATAATTATAATCTCCAGAAACAATTGTGCGGATTTTGAACAGGTATATAATTATAATCTCCAGCAACAATTGTGTGGATTCTCAGCATCCAAGCACGAACTCTATGTAGATTGACAAAAATAATTTGCAGAGATGCAATCCGGCCAGAAGAACTAAACTATATAAAAGGAAGTCCACAAACCAGGACCATACATCCAAGGCCCAAAATAGAACTTAAGATGAACTCTTGTTATGACACTCTTAATAAAAGGCAAACCAGAAAAAGAAAAGGAAAACTAGAATAGGAAAAGAGATCTGTTTTAGCTTCTAGGTGATGCATAATGTTCCAATTCAACACCTGCAATAGGTACCTGATCTAACTTCTGATCTGGATCTGCCGAGTCCACAGACCTTGGTACAGCCTTCACGAGGGCTGAATAATAAACCTTATTATCACCGGTCCTGTTTGATTTATCTTTGCCAGTTTCGTCAATCTCGTCAATATAAGCTACTCGAAGAGAAGGGTACCTTACAAAGAACACAAGGAACAAAATTTAGAAATAAGAAGTAAACACTTAAAACATAAATAAACCAAAGTTGTTTATTCTGGATCATACTTTGTCATTAGTCTCAAAATGTCTTGAGCACGATGATCAGCAGACCTTTTCTGAACTCCATATTGCTGGCATGACACAACATAGGTAAATTTCATGTCTGCAACTGCCTGACATTGTGACATCAAGGACCTCTCATTTTTTGGCTGTTCATCAGTATTAGATTCAGCAGCCTTGTAGCCTTTCATTAACTCTGTAAAAAATGTAGAAACTGCAATTCATGACAAACTCTACTCTTCAAGATGATGGGAAGAATAGAAATAATTCTCGTACACACCTTCATCTTTTGCCATATCAAGAAAAGCCTGAAGTTCCAAAGCTTGCCGATAGTACATCATACCTCGTACTGATTAATACAGTTGATCAATTGCATGCAAATTAAGAAATTTATCAAGAAAATATGCTTCTGCTAAAGGTCAGAATAAGCATAAAGCTAACCATACCTGTTTTAGTCAATGTTTGGCCTCTATATGATGCCCAGAGACGGAGTTCTTCTTCCAATCTAGTGTTACCCTTAAGATCCTCCTCACTGATACAGTCAACCCTTTCAAGGAAGTTCTCCCATTCATCTTTAAAGGATTTTCATATTGATTCAGACATAAAGAATGACTTGGAATCATAATATGTCGAGGATAGTCCATTTCATGCTTAGGTTTACAATTAGAAAGCTAACCTGGGTATATCTTTTGCAAATAAAACAGTATAGAAACACCATCTTCATTTGGCCTTTCCAGTGAATTTATTGAGAAAAGAACCTCCTCGTTGAAGTAAGGTGTCAAAATACTAAAAAGGGAAAAAAATATCACATATAATTAGAGAAAAAGAAGTCAATTGGTCCAAGTTAAAGTAACTGACTTCTATGACATGATGAACACAGATGAAAGATGTAAACCGAAGTGAACTATGTCCCAATGGTTGCAAGTTCATGGAGAACACATATAAATTTGTTTTGATAACGTAATAATTTATTACATGAAGGCTAAGGGAAAAAGCATACCAGGGAAAAGACCACTCATCTAACTGACCAAGTGCTAACACTTGGTTTTTTCTGTTTAGAGTTTAGACTTGTAAGATCATACTAATCTCTCCTATAAAATCATATCTTTAATTTTTTCTTTAAAACTCATCTCTTCCATTCTAGCAAAATCACTGTTCCAAGCTCCCTTAGACTCCATGCAATCATAACCATAGAGAGAAACTAACACCCACCATCATTCCGTAGATCTGTCCAGACTGACCTCGAGCAGCAATCCATAATGCATTTAGCTTGTCATATTACAACTGAATCGTCGCCTTATTTCGGGCAGTAACCACTCACTAGAACAAATAATAGCATTGATTTAGATCTCAATTTGATCTAATTATAGTTTCACCAGGTACGAGGTCATCAGTTCTGACAATCAGCCAAGTTGACATCATCAATGAGGTCAAAAATTTTGTTTTGTTTTGTTTTGTTTTGAAAAAAGAGATGTATCTAAGAAAAATATCACTTCATGCTAGAGTTCAGTATCTTCACAATTCTAGTAGAAGAAGGTTCAGTTTCTTCAGAATTCTATTAGGATCCTAGAGGCCAAGAAATAATAGCGCTACAGAGAAGGACAAAATCACTTTAGAATTTTTTTGTTTACTCAAGAATCTAACTGAACGTTGGGATTTAATGGACTTCTCGATACTAAGAGCAACTTTTTTTCTTTATCATAAAAATTGTTGTGCTAGAAAGCTAGTGGACCAGGCATCTACTGATACACTATAGAGGGTAGTGTCTACTCAGTAGTTTGACCACTTGTACCAACATCTAGACCAAAGTTTAACATTGTAATTCAGGTGTGTACCAATGGTCTTGATAACTTATCCACATTCTGGAGAGCAAGGAGCGGATAAGTGGATAAGCAGGTCCTAAGGCATCTGTCGTTTGAAGGTTAGAGCAAAGAACTACAAACTAGGAGCCAAACTCCAGTCCAAACTTTGACTTCATTCCAAATAGTGGGGAGTAGGTGTGCGGGTCCAAAAAATAGCCTCTCATTTTTAGTTTCTTTTTGGTGTACCCATGAAACTCTAGTTTATATAGAAGATTGGGGGGTTTTCATGGAGAATCATAATATATTGTTTTTTTAATGAGAAGCTAACATTTGTGTATATTCTTTGAACCAGTCCATGCGTTGCACTGAAAATCATATTTATAGCTTGTCAAAAAAGTAAGAAAACTGAATCTGAATCCTAACAGGAACTTAGGATATCTAAATGGATTCAGTGTCCTCTAAATACATCTGTTTGCACCAAAAGCAAAAAAGCCTGATACAATTTAGTTTGATCTTCTGAAGATCACAGCTCTTGCTCTCAAAACATCTAGCATTTCTTTCTTTCCAAACAGTCCACCAAATACAGGCTGGGACAATCCTCCATCTATCTCTATCTGCAGCTCCCACCCCTACTTCTCCCCAACTGTACAACAGATGTGTGATTCTGTTAGGCATAGCCCAACCAAAACCCCTGAGACTAATGAAAATCCTCCACAGCTGGGATGTTATTCTGCACGGGAGAAACAGATGGTTGACTGTCTCAACCTCTTTCCCACATAAATAGCATATGGAGAACTTCCTTTTCTTGAGATTCTCATGTGTTAAAACTGCTTCTCTTGACAGAAGCCAAGTGAAACATGACACCTTGAAAGGGATTTTAGGTTTCCAAATCTGCTTCCAAGACCAAAGAGAAGGTTGTTGTCCACCTTGATATAGCAATTTATATTACCTTGAATGTGCCTTTATTATTTCTGCTCCATTTAATCTATCATGTTCATCCCTTGTTCTAGTTAAACTTCCAACCTTCCAAAAATTCAGTCATAGTCTCGATTTCCCAATCATTGAAATTCCTTTTAAATTGGAAATTTCATCCATGTAGTGTCCAAACCTCAGCTACACTCACATGTTTATTCACTACCAAGTCATGCATCTCTGGAAAGATACTTTTCAGACTAGTAGCGCCCAACCATTTATCCTCCCAAAATGAAGTCTTATTGCCATTGCCTACCCTGATGGCTGTATTGATCTTCAAGAGAGGCCACAAGATGACTTCCACAGGCTTACCCTATATGGTGTAAGAACCTCCTTTGTCATCCACTTGTTCTCCTCTCCATATTTTGCATAAATTACTTTTCCCCAGAATGGTTGAGGCTCTTGAGAATACCTCCATAACCATTTTAGTCTAAGAGTTTTGCTCTGCTTTTTACCCCCATGATTCTCCCCTATGAGAACCTTGTTCCACTTCACTAAATGTCGTACAGTGGAATCATTTTCCTCAACCCCTTTCCATATGAAATCCCTCCTAATTTTATCCAGCATTTGTATCACCCCGACAGGAATGGGGAAGATGGATATCATATAAGTAGGCAAGGAATTCAAAACAGAATTAATGAGAGTGACTCTGCCTCCCAAGGAGATATATTGAAATTTCCATCTGGTAAGCTTCTTCTCACACTTTTCAATCACGGGATTCCAGATGTTCAAAGCCTTTGATTTGGCACCTAAGGGCATGCCCAGATAAATGGTAGGCAAAAAACCTACTTCCCCTCCCAAAATCCAAGACAGTTCCTCCATATTAGAGACATTATTAATAGGATACAACTGACTCTTTCTCCCGTTGATATGCAAACCTGAGACTCCTTCAAATAGCACCAAGATTGATCTTAAAACCAATAGTTGTCCTTCATTAGCATCACAAAATATTAAGGTGTAGGTGTCATCTGCATACTGTAAATGAGTGACTTCCATGTTGCCATTTGCTATTGAGGTTTGAGTTGTGGGAGTATGGGAGAGTCTACTATTTGAAGAAGTCCTTGTATGGCTTGAAACAGAGTCCCCGAGCTTGGTTTGGGAAATTCAGTGAGGTAGTCCTGGAGTTTGGGATGAAAATGAGCAAATGTGATCACTCAGTCTTCTACCGACAATCAACAGTTGGCATTATCCTGCTGGTTGTGTATGTTGATGACATTGTCATCACAGGAAGTGATTATGCAGGGATCTCTTCCCTCAAATCCTTCCTGCATACTAGGTTTCATACGAAAGACTTGGGTCAATTGAAATACTTTTTGGGAATAGAAGTAAATAGAAACAAGAAGGGAATTCTTTTGTCTCAGAGAAAGTATATTCTTGATCTTCTTGCAGACATTGGAAAGTTGGCAGCTAAACCTTGCAGTACTCCAATGGTTCCCAATGTGCAGCTTATGAAAGATGATTTGATGATCCTGAGAGATACAGGAGGCTAGTTGGGAAGTTAAACTACCTTGTTGTGACTCGTCCAGACATTGCTTTTGCAGTAAGTGTTGTTAGCCAGTTTATGTCCTCGCCTACAGTCAAACACTGGACAGCTTTGGAACAGATTTTATGTTACTTGAAAGGAGCCCCTGGTCTTGGGATATTATATAGCAATCATGGTCATACTCGTGTTGAGTGTTTTGCAGATGCTGACTATGCTAGATCCAAAATTGACAGGAGATCGACTACATGCTATTGTGTCTTTGTTGGAGGGAACCTAGTTTCATGGAGGAGTAAGAAGCAAAGTGTTGTATCTCGATTCAGTGCAGAATCTGAGTACAGAGCTATGTCACAGTCTACATGTGAGATTATGTGGATATATCACCTTCTAACTAAAATTGGGTTGGAATACCATACACCAGCAAAACTTTGGTGTGATAATCAAGCTGCCCTGCATATTGCCTCAAATCCGGTGTATCATGAAAGAACTAAACACATTGAGGTTGACTGTCATTTTATTCGTGAGAAGATTCAGGAAAACTTGATTTCCACCGGCTACGTGAAGACAGGAGAGCAAGTAGTTGATTTGCTCACAAAGGCGTTGAATGGAACTTGAGTTGATTATCTTTGTAACAAGCTGGGCATGATCAACATATATGCTCCAGCTTGAGGGGGAGTGTTATAGAATGTATATAGACTTAATCTTAGTAATATACATAGCTATATATAGGCAGCAGATTTATAGGGATCACTGCAGATCTGTAGGAATCACTCTTTATTTATTTCCTTAGTTAGCACCTTATGTATTGTATTTATTCATTGTTCACCTACTGGAATAAGAAAACATCTTCTATTCAATTACAAAAACATTCATATGATAGTCATAAATCTATTTTCTCCAGAATCTCTGATCTTTTTTTCTTTCTGAAAGAGGCTTCATAATACCAACAAGCTATACAGGGATAAGTTGAGTTTTAACTAACATCCCCACAATGATATCATGATGCACTGTGATTACGTATCAATTGACAACTTATGTTTGAATCAGAAAACTTACGAAAAGGAAAGCATATTGCGAACTTTGGGGGCATGAGGCATGTCCATAAACAATGAATTTGAGAAGAATGAGATGCGCCGTCTAGCTTCCAAATTGGTTGGCACATCCATGGCAGATTCCTTATCAGTTAGCAGCATGTGAAGCCTTCTAATCTGGAAGAACAAGAAGTTTCATATGAGTGTGGATCAAAGAAGATAACTGATCACTCTCCTTTCCCAAATTTGAAGCGACGTTATTGAAAGGGTTTCACCAAGAAACAGGAACCTGGCACTAGATTTTGATACTTTTTCTTCCAACCTTAGCAATCTCTCTCTTTATGGCTTTGCCCACATGCACACACATCATTCTAAGATTGTCCTACACATTCTTCGCTCCAAATCTCACAGTATGCTTTTATGGCATGTGAAAGATATATATACATGCTAGCACGCATCCACATGAGCACATGTGTACACACACAGACACATATAGTGGTCTTCATTTCAAATCTCACAACATTTGATGACTGAGTGAAGAGAACATCTTTTTAAGATTGTTGTAATAGAAACTCGCTATATTTAATTGAAGGGGCACACAGACAAACACTGTGTTTCAGTTCTTCCACTTGCTTATTATGAATCAACCTTAGTCCCTTACCATATTTACCATGCTATGGAATTTGACCTGTCATCTCATATTTTCTATCGTATATTATAATCCAGTGATTGTCTGAAACTATATCCTGCAACAAAATTAGCAGTACACTTATAATATGTTACTTGATTTAGTTGATCACCTTTTCCTTCCATGCTTCTGTTTCTGTTACAGGAAAATTAAGGGTGCCAAAGAGCTGATATTTTGCATTTGGAATCATTCCGTCATGCATCCCATAGGAGCCACCATGGGTGGAATCTAACAAACTACAACAAGGAGTTACAAAAATAAACAAAATGATCAACAATTAAAAAAGAAGAAAGAAACTTGCTCCTTCATTATTTACCTAGGAACAGAGTCTTCCATTATGTCACGGGTCACAACTTCTAACATATCAAGCAAGAGAATAACTACATGATCCTTGTCCTCCTTTTTGTTTTCTTTCTGTGGAATTTAGAGACACTTTAGTAGAACTCTATGAAACACTCAATTCTTAGCTGAACATTTTGTATAGGGTATTATTACCAGAAAATCAATAAGCCGCACAAATTGTTCGTAGAGGGTAGGTAGTGCGCTCATGTTAAACTCTTTTATCAGATTACCCTCAGCTATGTGTTCATCAACTTTTGAGAAAATTTCTTGTATCACCCTGAAAATTATTGATTTCCAATTAAATAATTAGAAACAGCTCAAGGAGTCATAACTGTTCTCTGCAACTTTGCCGAATAAGTAAATGTAACAGATGGAAACTTACAGCTGTTCACGTTCACCTAAGACCAAAACATTTATAATGCTTTTACATGAAGCATAGCACTCACGAATGGCACTGCGCATGTAACTGTCCGCATTCAACCTTTTGTTCAGCTCACGATCTCTTCCATTGCAATCTTTAGCCATATCCAATGCAATAGGAAGCTAATAGCAGTCATGAGATAAACACCACTAATAAGGTTATCATTGAATTTCCTTAAGGTTTAGAAAATACAGAAGCCTGTAAGACCCCAAACCTTGCTAGCTAAGAGAAATGGAGGCCACTGGATAAGGTCCAGATCAGGGTCAGCCCAATACGGCACAAGCAATAAGTTCCTTTCCCTGTAAGCACAGCAAGTTAACTCTGGAAGAGTAATATTGCAAGGGAGAAGAGAGGGATAGCAAAAGGGGAGAGAAGGAAATTGGAAAAGAAACAATAAACAAAACATGAAACTACATAAGGAGGAAACCAGCGCATCCAAGCTCTCAAGAAAAGGACTGTTTGCCTCTACCACCATTATCACGGTACCTATTATTTATCAGATCCTCCTCCCTGAAACTCTCTATTATTTTGTTCCACATTTGAGCAAACCTTGCAGCCTCCTTTCCTCGACTAGAAGTGACCTGCAAGGACCAATAAATTAACAAAATATTAACACTGATCTCTGCATAGTCAATGCAAAGAGATGTCTAGGGCTTGACCTCATCAAATTTCTTAGATAATGTGGCTTTAAGTCCCTTTTTACGTTTTTCATCCTTTTCCACTGGGATCAAGCAAGCATTAAATGCTCCTGGCAGTGACTGAAACCGCGATCTAAGCATTCCCAACGTGCGAATCTGAAAGCAGAAGACAGGAAGAGAACTTATCACCCCAAAACAGAAAAACATTAGTAAACTGTGGAAAACCAATGGAATTCAAGGTGGAAGGCAGACTTTGGGAGAAAAGAAAATCTTATCTTAATTACCTCATATGCTAGCGATCTTTGAACAGCATTCATAAAACTATGCATCTCATAGATTGTATAAATAACAATTACTACATGCATACTTTCTGATATATATGTGATACCTCAAATGATGCATAGGATTCTGGTAGATAAATAAACATAGATCTGACATTGAGATGATTCAAACAAACAAGCATGCAGGAGAAATATTAATTGAGAGAGAATTTCATAGCGTCCAACATAAAGCTTATAAATTGGATGGGAAGCAACCTAAGTTATTAACGTCAATTAGTGGGTGGAAGCTCTACCAACCTCTCCAAGACGCCGAAACGCGCCATAGATGCCTCCAAATATGGTAGAGAAAATAGCATACCAAATCTGAGTATCCATGAAATAGACCTGGGATAGTCTTCAATTACAATTTTGTACAGAAAAGGTGAAAACGGAGAAGCTGAAAGAATAAGAAGCATGCAAATGGATATGCATACAAGAATAATAGGAGCCCATAGTGCAATCACGACACCAATATTGTTTTTGGCTGCAAGTATCCAACCATAAGAAGAACAGTATTAATTAACAAATCTCTACTTCAGTGCATAAGTGTATCCACATGTATATGTTATTACTCAATTTGACTTCCATTTAAGTACCTCGAGGGAAGAATTCATGCCATCTATAAACACTGATGTGAACTCTCATGATATCTTTTGTTGGACCTACAAGAGGTTGTATCTGCAAAAGTAAAACACTTCAAGATTTTCATCATGTATTTTGAGAGCCAATATTTGACATGTGTGTAGACAAAAAGTGATATCAAAATAAATTAGCATGAAGATGATTAAACAGCAGATATTTTTCAACTAACAAATTTATGCTACCCATGGAGTATGAATAATAGCCTTGGACTAGATGAAAAGATTGAATAATGGTCTGGGACTAGATGACAAGATATTCAAGTTTCTGATTAATTCATGCAAGTACCTTAGGTTTCTTTACTCGTAAGCTATTACATGGAAATACAACTAGAAACAATCTAAAAAGAGAATGTGTGGTCGAAGCACAGTTCATATTACAGTTGTCTTCCTAAATTTTAGTTTCCACAAAAGAAATTGACCATTTTCAAACTAAAGAGAGGCAACGACAAATAAAATACAAGTCTCTTCCAAGTAGGGATGTTCATCCATCGTTTGGTACGGTTTTTAGACATTTTGGTTCGGTATTCAGTTTATTAAAATGCTATACCAATAACATACTGAATTGAATTTGGCAAGTACTGTTTTTTCTTTCAGTTTTAGGTTTATTCAGTTCGATAACTCGGTTGCTCGGCGTAGATAGAGAATTATGACTTAGCTTTCTTCTTTTCTCATGGACGAATCACAATAGTAAAGAAAGTGCCTTTTGGAACTTCTAATTTTTCTAGAGAGTGAGTTAAAGGAAAGCAGAAGCTTTAGTGCACCCGTCTGCCCTTTTAGTGAGTTAAAGGAAAGACATATATGATCATGTATGAAATTTTCAACTAGACTACCATCAGTTCTGAAATAAATACATAGGTGGGGAAGTTAAATTTTTGATTTCTGATTTATAAAGCTTAAAGGTGGGAAAATCGGAAAGATAAGTAGGGCTTAAAAAACGGTGGTAAAGGTAAGTATGTAGTGAAAAAAGGTGGAAAAGGTAAAAGGTAATCTTATTGATAAAGTAAGATTTTAGGCCTTTGATATTAATGTTATAACCTAATATATGTGCATTGTATAATGTATGTTTTTTCTAACTAGCGAATATCATACCAAAATATCAATTTTTTAAAAAAACTTAAACCAAATACCAGATATGCTACCGATATTTTCGGTTTTGATTCAATAATTCGGTATATACCAAATTACGCACACCCCTATACTTCCTGGTCATCAACTTCTACTATTTTAAATAGCTTAATTTATGTAAAAGTTGATATTGGCTTAAAACTTGTATAAATATCCAAAGATTTTACAATTTACTTATATTGATAAAACACTAAGTTAATTGGATTTAAAGTTTACTGAAATTGCATGCTTGCTGAAGGATCATAAAGGTTATCTACGAGTAAATATCTTACGTCGGCCAACCTCAGGATTCAAAGATCATATGAGTAATCCAAAAATTATGTTATTCATTACTTTCTTTTTTCTTTTTTTGATCTGAATCCAACTTTTGGATGAAAAAGATCAAGTGCATTGCTCATAACCCATTTTGTTAGCATTTTTAATGGCTCAAAGCTCGTTTACATTTATTTATTAGTACTTTATTTTTTTGGGAATGGAACTCATTAGTTGACATCAAACCTCTAATATGCATACAGATCCTCTTAATATAATACTATTTAGTTTTAAAAAATTAAATATAACAATAACTACAGTAAGATATATTTATTGCCTTTTGGTAGTTTTATGTAAGAATAAATTGTATCTCAATTAATTAAGAAACTTTAATTCTAATACCTAAGAGACAAAAGACAATCTCATGTTTATCGGAATTAGCCAAACAAAAAGAAGCCCAACATGACATTTAGAAGTAAAACAGCTAGTCTTGGTGGATTTTTCTTTTCTCATTTCACTATACCAGTGTTTAAATAGCACATAAAAGTTTTACAGGCATGAGATATTTTATTTCCTGAGTATTTAAAATTTAAATAAAATTAAAGAACCCTTGAATTAATTGAGATAGAAGTTTACTTATCTATATAAAAACGCAAAAAGAGAAGAAATGAATTTTACCATAATTTTAAAAAATAAAAACTAATCTTAAGTACTTCTAATGAAATTTACAACACAATAATGGATAAATAAGTGAATTTTTTTAGATCTTCATGTGCAAGATGCATGTTGTTTTTTTTAATTCCAAAAATTGACACACTGTTAGAATTAGGTACTGTTTTTGCACGTAAATGTTGAAGTTAGGTATTATTTGCATTACTTTCAACAGTAAGATGAAAAATACACAAACTCTAAAAAACTAAATACTTGGAAGTTTTCCATGTACGTATGTGTTCTCTAATAGTATTTTTCTATCAAAGCAAATAGTAGAAAAAATAGAAATCCCATTAAGAGCAGTCAAACGAGCATAATGACAGAATAGAAATGAGGGAGCACCTCTACGTAAAAACTGAATGCCAATTTTGCAGCCAGGAGGAGAACCCAAAATAGTGTGTATCTGGAAAGAACAGCATTATAATCAATAAAATAATCAATCATAAAGAATAGCAGAACAAAATGAAAGTTGTTTTTATATAATATCAATGCAGTAGCTTACTTGAAAAGAGAAAATGCATCCTCATGCATGCCTCTTCCAACATAAAGTCGAGGCTGTAATAAAGATTATATTAGAAGTATGAGATCAAAGACCACCCAGAAGAAAGGGAATATATCCAAAGAAGGGAACTCAAAATCTTGAAATAGACTGAAAAATAAGCTAAAATAATAAAGATGTTTGCATACCTGGGACCACCACATTACCAAACTCACAATCTTGTAATCTGACCTCTCAAGAAAACGGCGGATGAAAGGGAAAACAAACAGCAATGCAGATAGCATGTTTGGTGACAGGTAAAAAAGAACTGCTATGATGAATAGAGAAGGCGAACTTGAACCATTTCCAAACCAGTTTTTAATAGTCTGTGCAAACTCTGGAGGATTTTTCCAACTATATGCATAAGTTACTGGCAACACTACCACCCATGCTGCTGCTGCAACAGTTTTAAGCACATATCTTAGCTTGACATAGAATGACATGCTGTGTCTCGATTTCCAGCTCATGATTATATCCAGAACCGCTGCATACACAAGATAGCATTGCCAACAAAATAATCATAGTTATAATGATTTTTCTAAAACAGATGAAGACAAAGTATATGAATAATAGGACTTAATTCACAATAAAATCCGCAGAGGCTTCTCATCCTTTGCAAAAACTTAAAGCACGTATCCAAGTTTTTCTTCAGAAACCTATCCAGATTCTTTTTCTAAAAAGGGGAGATCTTAGACATTCAGGCCAATAAACTCCCAACTAAACATGTGTTTTCCTCATATAAGCAATCCAAAGAAAATCAGGACAGATGTAGACATCACTGAAATGTCACTAGTTTATTTAAGTTATTAGTTAGGAACAACAAAGCCTGTGACCAGTTAAATTATATTTAACCAATGTGATCAATAATTGGTTGTTGATATTAGCTATTAGCTAAGATTAAAAAGTTCCAACATTACTTGCAGGTATGTGACAAATAATTGGTGGACGCTCAAATTTAGTAGCATAGGAACTAGTCATGCTACTCATTTTTAATCCCACAGCATGATGACATCTAGGGGGGAGCCAGAGCCCAGAGCTATGTCTATAGTTTAGGCAAAACCCAATAGGTTTGGCTCAAACTCATTAAGTTTAAAAAGCTATGCTTAGTATGCATAAAAAAAATTCTAAAGAACCCAATAAACTGCATTTTCTAGAATTCTCAACCATAAACTCAAAATTTCAGTTCTGCCTCTGATGACATCAAGCCTCTCTTATTGCATGTTCATTTTAGGTTTCAATCTTCTCATAAGCTCTTTGATCAGTCATCTCGAGTGTTAACCATTGGTCTCAAACACGGGAGAGTGCTACGAATAAAAGAGTCCTGCCGTTATACAATTGATTTAAACAAGTTGGAGCATTTTTTTTAACACAAAACAGTGGTGGCTTTCTCAATGTAACTGATCTTGATTAACTTCTCATTTAACAATGTTATACAATTGGTTTAAACAAGTTGGAGCATATTTTTTTTATCACAAAACAGTGAGGGCCTTCTCAAAGTAACTGATCTTGAGAAATTTTTCATTTAACAATGTTATACAATTGGTTTAAACAAGTTGGAGCATTTTTTCATTACAAAACAGTGAGGGCCTTCTCAATGTAACTGATCTTGAGAAACTTTTCATTTAACAATATTCATCAAGACAGTTGAAAACAGAAACTAGTTGAGTACTGCCCCACATCATGAGATATGACATTTCATATTGATAGGATCATACAACTTCCATTGAATGCCCTCCAAGTGATTTACTTTCACATTGTGAGAAGCCACATTGTAAAAAATGAGGAAACTAACAACAGCAAAAAGAATATTAAATTATAATCTAGCCAGTCTTTGTCAAAAATAAACCCTCACCTTGAGCAAGCTTCAGTATGGCGGCTGTTATGAAAATGCTCATCACTCTCTTGAACACTTCTCCTTCAAAAATAGAACCAAGATGGCCAGATCCATTCCATGCAATAATGATCATTGCCTTCAGTAAACAAGGTAAACCAGCATCAGAAGACATTCTACATGACATACAAATAATGAGAAAATAAAAGAAAAGATATTAAAACAAAGGAAAAAGGGAGATTAACCTGTAAGCATAAAATAAAAAAGCCCCACATCCTATCAAAACTCCTAAAGATGTGCCAAAACGAGCGTGTCTCGACAAAATTGATTTTCCCCATCCAATGGTTCCTTTTAATTGCTTCATTTGCCTGAATATGATCAATATTTACATTAAATGTGCAACACTTGATTGTAACAGATTAGTTGTTTCAAATAGCCGTAAAGAAATGGACCTTGGCCCTAACTCAACCCCAAAAGTTTGTTCAAGAGGTGATGATTGGCCCAGCCATATAAAAAGAGCACCCATCCCATAAGATCCCGATGTGGGACTTTTCAACACACACACACCTCCATGCAATTGAAAAACGAGAATTGGGATGGGCCATGCTCTAATACCATATAAAGAAATGGATCTTGGACTTAACTCAACCCCAAAAGCTAGCTCAAGAGGTGGGGATTGCCAGAGCCATAAAAAGAAACCACCATCTCATAAAAGGCCGATGTGGAACTCTTCAACAACACTCAATATTACAAAAGACATGATTAAAGATATTAAATGAAATCTCAACAGTAAAACACTGGGAAAAATAGCAAATGGGAAGTAGTGAAATTCCATCATCTCAAAACTGAAATCATGCCAAACTCCATTACCATAACCAAATCAATAATGAATACCACTGTTCAAATGTTCTCCCACATAAAGAACAAGAAGCATATCTTTTGCCAAACACAGGTGTAAATGTTCATGCATACTTCCTCGTAGATGACCAAGCTATTATGTTAGAGAAAAGCCCATGTACCACCTCTAAGAGAAAAATAATTTAGTTAATTTTATGTTGATAGCTCATCGATGCTCTATGGGTTCATCTTGTTTACTGGACCGCATGCAAGAAACACTATGACAGTTTGATGCCTAAAATTACACAAAAATTCTACTTAAGCACTGAATCTACCCCCCCAATATATACTTAATGTTGTTGAAGGGTTTTCCTCTATCATCATAACCAGCTTTCAAGAAAGACCTTCCTGAATGTAGTATCTGAATGAATAGCCAGCTCCTTATTATCTAGCTATCTTCACACGTGATGACATTGGTTTATACTTCATGAATAAATTCCTTTACAGCTTATCATGAATGGAGAAGATATAATAATTTGTACCTAGTATTATCCTTTTTTAAGCACTTCTTTCTCTTTACTATTAGTCACCAAGAATAAAACCAGACAAATAAAATCTAGTCTGGTCATCTGTACCTCTGGTGAAATTAGTTTACTTCTTTGTCTTTTATGTTCTAGGTGATGATTTATCTTTACAGCCTACTGTCAGGCACGAAGCCATCATCGAAGCTATCATCTTCTCGACACCTCCCCAGTAAAGTTTTTAAATCTTTTATTTACCCATTGTCAGTCGGTCTTTGGTCCTAATAGATATGCAAAAGAGGAAAAAGTAAATTCAATTGGCACTAGATCAAAAAGACGATCTTTGAAGGGGTTACTATTACATATGAAGTCTGACTTGGGGTCATTGTTTTCAAGGACACTGGAACTCCAGGCACTTTGCTTGACAACAACTGGCCCTGTGCTATATAACCTCTAAGATATTCATAGCAGACCAGAACCATAACATTTTTCAAAGGCATATGTGAAGGGGTTAATATCACACATTCCCTGGATTTCCAGATGTTCTAATGTGCCCCCTTCTTTAGGTTTGAAAAGATCAAAGACAATATCCATTATCTCCCTATATTCATGTTGACTAGATCAATTTATGCATTTTCTCTTTAGCAATTTCATGTTAGGAACTTTACCTACAGTGATTACAATGTCGGAGCATATTTGTCAAAATTATGCTTAACTTTTGATACACAGTTTGTTGACCTTTTTCTCAATCGTTATGGAAACATTAAGGAAAATCTAATGTGATAGAAAATCAACAGGTAGGACATGTCAACAATATATGATAATGGTGGAGAGTGTTATATGAGGGATGGAAACACCGGGTGATAATTATCTAGCTGATGATTGAGCCTGCACTGATGGGAGAAGACAATTGAACCTATAGACAAGGTTGAAACAGAACATGCATACCAACCTTTTGTTGGTGAGTTAATTTCTCTCTTTGGCATAAAACAATTTCACTAAGAAAACACTTTTAACAGTTACAACAGTTAAAAGTACCTAAAATAGGAAGATATTTTGTTTGTGTGAAAATCATCACATGCCCACCAGTAGGAGCTCTTGCAAGGAATGGAAAGCACACTGAAGGACAAATAATGGGTGATATTACTTACATCAGCCCGTTGTTCTTCAGGAGGAAGATGGAAGAAATCAGCATCAGCACGCATTGGCCAGCCCAGCCTGAAGCAATTGACTGACCTGCAATGCCATGCAAATCATCAGTGTACATTACAAAAGAGAATGGAGATTCAGATAAAGTAAAATAATATACCAGAAATACTCATTTAAATCATCATAGTTTCTCCACTGAGAATGTTTTGACTTTTCTTTGCTCCTTTTAGCTTCCTGTTTGTTCAGGCAGAAAAGTAAAATAAAATAAAGGTGTGCTCTCAAAAGAAGAAATCTTGTTATTTTGGGCTACAGTGCAGGAGAAATACCTTCGCTATAGTGTTATAGATGGGAGTCACTACTTTCCTCAAGAAAGCCTCATCTGAACCACCATAAGCAGGTTTTATAGTTTCGCCTGTCATGGGACTAACACTTCCGGCCAGCATACCGTAAAGTTCAAATGCCATCTGAATCAAGATTTGCAACTAGTAAATGTACTGGAAAACCTAAAATGTAAAAGCAGCAGATAGGGTAAACAAGTCTGAAACTAAGCAACATAAGATATATGAAGTCAGTTTCATAAATAACAGCTTGACACCTTCTAAGAAAGTCCGGAAACTGCACCCATGGAGAAGTCCTTTGACATGAAAGATAAAGTTATGACAACTGATTCCAAGTCCGATGCTCCTTTATACGTATATAATGATATGTATAAAATATCAATATACGGGTAAATACATATTTTGTAAGAATCACTATTAACTTTCAACTAATAAACACTTCTCTAAAATAAGTTAACTGACAGAACTCGCAATTTTGAATTTTTGAACATTCAAATGCCAAGTTCAATAATGATACGAGTGTCAGTTCTCAAAATGGTTACTTTTCAAAATTAATGAGCAACTCGATCTCTTTTTATTATACACTTGGCAACCTTGGATATTCTATTGAGAAAGAGATGATGATTAATTAGATACTTGTCACTGATGATCCTAAAGAAATTATGATTCAATGTCTCGGAGAAGTAATAACATGATGTAACAGATAAATCAAGTTCTAGAACCTAAAAACAAAATAACAGAAACTGATACAATCAGGTACAGACAAACACTTAAAGATGCAAACAATTAGTCCATACATGATGATAAATATAGCATAGGCACTCAGGCATGAATCTTAAATTTGCAGCTTCTCCCCATATAAGAAGATAAAGACCCATGTATAGTAATTTTCGCTGTTGCACTTCTTGCTGGATAGTTGGCAGCCTGCAAGCAAAAACTGGTAAAATTAGTGAAACTAATAGACTGGACAAAATTTAGAAGTCACAGGCAGAGCTATAGTTTGGAGGATATTTGTCATACCAGTCTCAATTGAGAGTGGAACGACAGAAGAAATTCAGATTTTCATTAGAAGAAAAGTATGCATTAAGGTATACTACTAAGTGAGCTCCCAATAAATCTGGTATGACGATAGTCTTTACAAAAACAAAATTGATCTTACTTTCTTCTCTTTCCCATCAATTAAACACCAAAGTTGGCCTTGTCTCCTAGAGTTGACCATCTCCACTTGACTTTTTATTACCTTTCATGTTTTCACTTCCCATTAATAATTGGTGTTAATTGATTGCAATTAGAACTGCCCAACCTATTTAAGATCCCAACTTGACCACTGTACATAACAGCATGCCAGTAGACGATAATACTTGCAACCTAAGTTGCTTGGGCTCGGGCATGGGTGTTCAATACGGGTGTGGATCTAGAGGTCGGATCATTCATAATCTAAATTTTAAGATTCGAGGGTACGGATACAGGTGCGGCCGTGTGGGGATTCGGCTAAATATAATTCATCTACAAGAGTTATATGTCAAATTATGAGACATTATGTGGAAACTTACAAGGTATTCCGAAGAGAAAATATTGATCAAGAGGAGAATCCCCTTAGTAGATAAAGGTAAAGGACTGAATTAGAAATTTTCTCTATACAAGGTTTTCCATTTTCTATAGTCCCACCTTAGCTTATGGAAATCATACGTATTTGTCCCAAATTTCTCTGTTGATTTTGGTCAAAGAACCCAAAATCGGTTAACCAAATCAGGTATGGATATGACACCTAGGCCATGTGAACACGGGTGTGGCACCAAAAGTGAAGAGTCCAAGCAACTTAGCTTGCAACTGCATGGTTATCAATTAACAAAGCTGCCAGTACTAGTAAACAACTCAATATGAACTGATTGATAAAAAAGTAGATTAGCTCACCAAAGACTGCTCTTGCGACCAAGATACTTGCACCATTTTTTGTAGTTTTTGAAAAGTTTCTTCATAACATCAGTAAGTGCCAGGTCATCCAGCTAGTGAGAGTGATGTAGATGTCAACGTCAGAAACAAAAACAAAGAGATAATAAGTGTTATTTCATATGAAATAGATGACAAAGAATAACCTTTGGTTGTTGATCAAGCTTTGGAAATTGTCGGATGTGAACATTTGCCAACAACAGAATCAGATGCTCCCGCTGATTCGCCACATTATCTTTCTGCTTGTCAATTCCAATTACAAAATAACATTGTGAAACACAGAAACTCATAATGTATACATAACTCATCTGATGTGTGTTCCCAGAATATCGTAGAAAACTGCACCTGAAAACCAAACATAGCTTGAAGCCAGTCCAGAATATCTTCATCAACTTTCTTCTTATGGTTTTTTGGCCATGGAAGACCTCTTGTATTGCGAAGAGCAGTGACAGTAGCTTGAATCTATGAAAAATGTAAGAAAAGCATATGAAAGAAGCATCATCAAAGTAAAGTCTAGAAAACACGAAAAGGGACTAGAACCCAACCTCGGGATATCTCATAATTGCTTGATTTGAACTATCAGGATCAAGTGGAAGTATATTATACGGAACTAGTATCTCAGTCTTCTCGGCAACCTTTGTATGAGCTGCCAAAATCTACATGTGAAATGCATATAAAATAGAGATAAGCCAGGATGCTAGACAAGGAGCTGAGGCATATACACAACACATCCACTTCTAACAACAATATCTCTATTGGCAAAGAGGTTATTGGGAGCCCTATATACCTATAGCAACTTGAATAGATTGGAAAAACATATTTGCAAACGCTAGTCTACCTCGTCAGACACTTCCACAGCTTCTGTCAGGTTAACAGCTTTCAAGACCTCAAAAAGAACAGCAGCTGTTTGGTATGCTTTTGTAAGTCGTGCACTAAAAGAAAGCACAAAGAGAAACGGTCAAAAAGAATCAGCATGAAGAAAATCTAACAGCAAGTAAAGTAGGCAGCCTCAGTATGCCTTGAATATACCGATCAGCTTTATCAGCAGCATTCTGCAAAGCCTGAATATACTTCCTATAGTAATGCTGGTAGAAACTCTGCATTTCACGAGCATCACTTTTTGTCCTTCCAGCTAGGGTCGTTTCATTTTCCTGCAAAATGTGAAAATAAACAAAGTTCCTCAATGTACACATTGATATTTTAAACCCCTAAAAGTGATGGAAGCACAGAGAAAATAGGATACTAACAGGGTACTAAGTTGCATATGCTTGTAGGATCTAACGAATAGAATCCAAATAAACACCAAAAATACTGGATCAAAGATTTTAGTGGACAACCCAATTGTTCATGTTTAAGACTGAAGTTTGGATGATAGCATGAGCAGATGTCCAATGATCACCCCACTGTATCAACTATGGAGACAGTTTCTAGCTTAAATATTTGTCGTGAGTAACCTTAGGCTAAACACTTGCAGCTTCTCATGGCTTTCAATATCTCTTCTTCCTCACCGTCACCCCTTCTCAATCTTCTTTTACTCTACCTATTCCTTCAACTATAACTTACGTTAAAGGTGTTGTACCTATTGAACGTGACTACATTAAATACCACACATGGAATAAGGTTTTCTTGATCATCTGGAAAAGCCAAGAAAGATTGCTCCATTTTGTGTTCACATATGGTTCTACTAATATGCTTATGTGCTACTGACTTTGCATATGGAGACTGCTATCTCTCCACTTTTTCCCTCCATATAGTATAAGAATAAAGCTGCACAGAAATCTAAATCACACCAATATGATTGACTAATGCCGGCACACAAAAAATATTAATTTGAAACATCACCATATTAAACATATACCATGGCAAGCATATCAATAGTGGTGGTATAAAACAGTTTACCTTTTCTAACCGTTGAAGAAGGGAAGTTTTGAACTGGCGAACTCCACGTCCACTTGATGTTGGATCTAACCGGTGAGCTTTTTCAAAGGCATAGAATCGACCTGATTTGATTGCAGGAGACAAACTGCATCAGATAGTTGCACAATCTGCAGGGTATCATTTCCTCCACCACTACTAAAGGCAAAGGAAAGAGGAACTTTGGTTGCATTGGAGGGTAAAGGCATCCTAAAGATGCTAATTACTGAGCAGCAGAGTTATGTTAATTAAACAAAGAAGATAACTAACTATTAGCTTGACCATTCAGTTTATCATGTGGCCAGGAAATGGATTAATCCAGTATTTATCATGATAGTTAGCTTCAATTATATTATAGTATAGGCAAAAGGTTATTCCTGACTTCCTTTTTAATCCCATGAGAACAACTTTATCTTAATATATTAAAATAAGTTGTTCAACCTACTTGTCACCTCTACCACATTTCTCACAGATGCTCACAAAAGGAGCAGAGTGAAAAGACAGCATAAATTTGTAAAAAAACACAATGCAAAGAACCTCCCATTGACTCAAGTTTCTGTAGTCTGCTTGGCCATACATACATTTCAAACTACATGCCAAACTCTAACATATTTTAGGAACAAAAATTTTGACAAATATACATGATAAACAAATATGAGCAAAAATCTAAGTTCATGTTCTTCAGCACCAAAAGTTGACAGGTATCACTTACATAGATAAGCTACCCTGGGGTTGCTGGACTCGACCTCATTGGCAACACGAAGAATGGGTGCAATTTCACTTAGAGATGATGGCACTACTTCACTGTCTATCATTGACTCCCCTAAATTACCAGCAGTCTGCGTCCGCAGAATACGCCTCTGCGACTGCAGATCAGATCCCTTCCTCTGGTAAGCCATTTTACTTTGAGCCCTCAAAGCACAATTGCAACTTCCTCTAACTTTGCCTGTCAAAAGAGATATTGAAAAGACTATGCTGAGCAGCAACCAACCCTACACAACAAAAAGATAGTGACCCCATCCATAACATAGAAACCCCTTAACCATTACTGAAAAAAACTGAGAACGAGAACAAAGGCACCTATTTGATTACATATTTTGGCATTCAAGAAACAAGTGAAAAATCAAATTTCAGAAGAAAAGGAAAACCAGTAAACATGCAAAACTACCTTACCTACACTTCACTGCTGGTTCTTGATAAACCACAGCAACTCCATAATTCTCCTTTCTCTCAAATATCAAGACAAACCCAAATTTCCAAGAAATCGGCAGAGCAAGAAAAGAAAGACCAAACTCAAGAACCCCAAACAACAAAACTCCCCTTTTCCTCCTTGATCATAAATCAAACTTCAAGAAATTCTCAAAACCCTTTACTAACTTCTTGAGTATCATAAAAAGACAACCTTTTCCATGATCAAAACAAAAAAAAAATCACTAACTTTATCCCGAAACTTTATTTTTCTTACTTTCTTGAACAGTTAATCAAACAGGACAAAGAACAGAGCACTTTCTTGAAAAGGGTGTTTCAAGAAGATGAAAATTTTACCGGATTTTAGGCAGAGTAAAGAGGAAAGTGAATTATCATGATACCGAGAAATGAAATTCTTGAAACTCCGGACCAATAGAAGACAAAGGATGTTTGTACAGCAGTAATTAGTTTCTGTGATTAGTGTTGAAAGTGTTACTACAAAGCAGAGAAAGACAGTGACACATATGAAAGAGAGAGAGATAGTGGAAGGGTGATGTTCACTCACAAGATAAGAGCTGCCCAACTGATACTGTGTATATAAAAAAAAGGAAAATATCAACGCGGTTATTTATAAAGAAAAACAAAGACATTGAGAGGTCCTTTGGTCGGAGATATTTGTACAGTAATAATTCCAGTGGGCATATTTATTTTTCTTTCCCTACTTTATTCAATATTCTTATCGAGGTCTCAATTAATTCAAATTTATTTTAAAAAATCATTTCTTATCATAATTCATTTTCGTATCAAGAGTTTAAACTTAAATCTTTGACTAAGGTGAAAGAGATCTTCATTCTATCTCAATCTTTATTGATTTTCGATGAACATATTATACTACTACAATTGAGCTGAATGACCTACTTTGCTTCTAAGAATATGTTTTTGACGACGTATCGTATAGTAACACATCGTGTCTCTCCACATTTTCATTCAAAAAAATGTAAAATATCAAACCTAAAGGCTTACTATATGGTTAATCTTTTAAACTTGTCACAATATTTTATTTAGGTATTCAAACTAAACATGTTCTAATTGAACATCTCAGTATCTAACAAAATGTTCCAATTAGACATTTTGTGTTCAATTTCCTTTTTCTTTATTTGCTTATGTTTTTTTTTGTCTATTAGGTAATTCAGTTAACCATATAAAATATGTTATTTTCTTTAAATATATGTATTTGTGTTGATAAGCCGCAAAACATCATGTGTTACCATATGTTGATGCGTATATTTAAAAGAGATAATTATTTTATGTAGTTAACTTAACTACCTAATAGACAGAAGAAAACATGTGCAAAAGCTTTTTTTCAAAATTTTAAATGGAAAATATCTAATTGAATCGGTTTATTTAAGAATAGGGATTCAATTAGAATATATTTTCGAATCTAAATGAAAAAATTTAATAAATTTAAGTATAACTTACAGAAATCTCATACATTTGGGGGTTAATTACATCTTATTCCGGAAGTTTTCCAAAATATAAAAATCTCAATTTTTTCATGATTCTCGGATATATTCCTTGAATGTCCAATACATTAAAAATGATACATTATAACTTCATGGGAGGGATGTATTCAAGAGGAATAGGAACGTATCTGAGAGAAAAAAATTATAATTTTTTAAAATAGTGGACTTTTTAAAAAATTATGATATTTTAAATTATGTATTTATGTAACTTTTACTAAATTAAAATAACTAACTATGTATTAAGCCAAACTTAAATACAATTTCTATCGTACCAACCCATCATTATGTCCAGCCAAACCAAAATCAGGGCCCACATCTCCAATAATCAAAACATAATCACTCGACGAATTAAGTAGAAGTCCTTAGGATGAGTCATTCTATCAATTATTATTTTGTGTTTGTTGAAGTCAATGCCATTTGTCATTTATTAACTCTTTAAAAATTTAAAATAGTACTCCATTTATTTCATCTTAATTTTTGTGACACTACTTTAATGCACATTGAGTTTTTTTTAAAAATAATAATTTGAATCTTATGCTTAAAAACAATTTTTAAATATTTATATAATTATAAATCATCTTATTAATAGTAAATGAGAATTTTAATATTAAATTATTTATAAATATAAAAATTTATTTATTTATTTAATAAAAAAATATATCACATAAATTGAGATAGAAAGAGTAGAGTACAAATTAAATTTGTCGCTTTTATGGTGATTCAACCATGGCTTTTTGAGTCTTTCTGAGTTAATGAGATGTGAATATATTGACAAATCTTTATTTGGAGTAATTTCATAGAACCTCCTAGCCCCTAGGCTTCACCAAGAAATTTCAAGGACTTAGGGGTCGTTTGGTAGGGAGTATTAAAAGAAATAATTCAAGTATTATGTGTGGTATTATTTAATATTATGTTTGGTGGGAATTTTGGGTCTATGTATAACTAATCCATGGATTAGTTAGACACCATACATGGTACTATAGGGTGTATAACTAATACCTTCTATTGGGTGGTATTAGTAATACATGAGATCTATTATCATGGGACTAATCTAGGTAAAGACAAAAATACCCCCTCAAATCCTTCTAATCATTTTGTTTATTTTCTTGATTTTATGTTTTATATTTATACTAATAAATTTATTTAAATAAATTAGCTTACAAATTTTATTATTTAGACATAATTTTTTGTTGCTAAAATATGAGTTATTTAATCTATTTATTATTAATATAAAATATTATAATCCAACTAATATGCTAATAGTATTGATGTATGAATTTAAGAACAATTCATAAGTCAAATATTGCCTCTTAACAAAATACAAGTAGTCTAAAACAAGAGCGTATAGTATTGCCTAAAGATAGATTATTATCTTCATTTGCACAACTTGGACTTGGAGAACAAGTAGCATCCACAAAAATCATGAATATAAGATGGAAATCCACTCATGAAAGAGACCAGAAATACAAGTTACGCAATGCATTAAAATTGAGTTTCCACTTACTTTCAAATGAATTTTTCTTTCAGATAACAATTTTATATATTAATTAAGAAATTATTACACTCAAAAAAATAAAAATAAAAATTGTTCAAATTAGACCAAACAATTTAATTTTATATGATGATGATCGTTTCCCCATAAGAATCTAATCAATTTTCAAAATAATTTTTTTTTAAAAATATCTCGAGTATAAAAATAGTTTAATTTATTTTGCTATTCTCATTTTATTTATTTTTTTATTTTATGATAAAGAGTGTTTTTTTTAATTTATTGATACAAAATAAAGTTCAATAAATTTTCTCTATAAATTATTATAGGTGTGTGACCTTTTGAGATATTAACTCCAATTTATTAAGATGACAATTATTTACCCTCGAATAATTTAAGTGAGAAAATAGTGAACATGACAATCAAATTTTTATCCTCCTAGCAAGCTAAAATTCTATAAAAAAATAAATAAAAATTCTGTCAATCATCTACCTTGATCCAATTACATGAAATAAAAAATCCCATAATAACTCAAGGATATAATTGAAAAGAATATTTTTTGTAGAGTTATAAACGACACACAAAACTATGTGAGAAGCAATGAATCAAACACTTGATAAAAATAATCTCTACATTACTAATCCATGCCTTACTAATCCCTGCATTATTGATCTTTGTACCAAACGACCCCTTATTTTATTTGAAAAGGCAAAAGGAAGAGAACATCTAGTCCACGTAAAATATTAAAATAAGTTGATGCGTTAATTATCTCGGAGAAAAAAACTGACTGAATTATTTTATTTAGGAAAAAAATGACATAGAAAACTACTAGCACAAACTTGCACGTCAATTTATTCACTACTTATCCTGAAGATTTCGACACAACACGATATTTATTTTTAAAAGACTCATAAAGTGATGGGATGGAGTTGGACTAGCAATACCTATGTTAGAATGAAGGCACTTTTGGGTGGATGTGGAAAAAGCTATAGTGATACTTTAGATAGGTAAACATACCATCAATATTTTATCTAGATGTGTTTTAAGTTTTAACAGATAAATAAATAAATGGTGATAGTTCAAATAGGTAAAAGAGAATATCGAATAATTGAGGTATAATTTTGCAAAACGAAACAAAAAATTGAAGGTGCACATAAAGGAAAGGGGAGAAATATACTGTAACATGCAAATTCTCGAGAAACTAAATTTACCCAGGAAGAATCTGTGAAGTTACATGGTTCATAATATCATCAAATAAGAAGTAGCAAATTTAAGAAGTTTATTGCGTGAATCAGCCGGATTACTAACTTTCCAGCAAATGGAAGTGATTCACAAGTCTAATGGCAACCAAGAATGCGATTAATAGCATTGACCTATTATTTTTACATGCTGGATCAGCGTGTGAGGAATTCTGAATAAAGAAAAATGAATCCACTAGACTAAGTTCAAAATTCAGGGACAAGGCTCGAGAAACCATACAATTCACACAAATTCAGTGAAGTTTGAACTGAAGTCGTTAACCATGCGACGACCTATCTTGTCCCCAAGAAAGGACATTGTGTTTTATGCTCGTGGAGATTTCAAACAATTCATGCTTTCTTGCACTGGTTCTCAAGCCACTCCATTGTGACACTCTTTGGCCTCTCTAGCGGCAATCCAAGAGCTCGGTCCCAAATTAGCTGTAAAGATGAAGTATTAGTAGAAATTCTAGGGAAGTCAACAGAAAGACTAGAGAAAGCACCACTAAAAAATAACCATAGTAGAAAGTACCTGAGAGCAAATGCCAAGAGCTCTTGATACGCCAAAGAGGACCGTATAATATCTGTACGAGAAAAGATCGAAGGAACAAATCAGTATTTTAGATCCATTTACATAGTCAATTCTGTGAGCAATATGAATCTGTCATACCTTGCTTCAGTTAAACCATAATAGTTCAACAACACACCACTGTGGGCATCAACATTTGGCCAAGGGTTTTTAACCTGCAAAAGAATCCCCAGTCAATGAACAAAAGCATTCTGCCTACAGAGACATGAAATGCCAAATTTATAGCAGCTCAGAAAGAGCATCAACAAAAGAAGACAACAGCATATGGGATAATCAGAAAACAAAGCATAATTAGAGTTCATGGAAGTTCCATATGAAATAAGAAGGCTGAGGAAAAATCGGAGAGATCATACAATGATTCTGAGAGAATCAAAATGACTACTGAGATAAGGGTATAATCTTACATACAATTGATAAGGTACCATTACCTCACAAAATCCCATTTTCCGACAGCCATGCGTAAAAAGTGATAATTACCTAACAACCTGAAAGACACACTTAAGTTCTTCCAAAATCTTAATCCATATTTTAAGTTCTTCCAAAATCTTAATCCATATTTTAAGTTCTTCCAAAAATTTAAGTCAATCATCTTAGTGGAGATTTTGGGTAATTAGTAAAACTTGAATGCCGACCCCTTCCTCCAAATGAAAATAAATAAATAAAAATAGACGTACAAACAATCATGCTAAACTGCTATTACGGGCTAAAGCAATATCAGTAACAATGTAAATGAAAGATTTACTTTGCCAAGTTCTGTAAGAACAGGAGGAACAACTTCGTAGAGTTTTGAAACCTGCAAGAACGAAAAGCCAAGATCAAACACATTGAATCAAGGAGTATCCTCAATGTACAGCTACAGGCTTCTAAGAACTAACCAGTTGAAACAGTGGATCTTCAGGCAAATGCTTCAAAGCGAACTCTCTCTGGCATGTATATCTTGGATCAGTCTTTCGCAGAACTCCATGTCCAAAACCAGGGACAACCTACAATTTAAGAATTGATAGAGCATTTCAAGCTCAGCAATATGGGATCGTGACTATAAAGTTCTCCATCATCTACCCAACCAACATCTAAACTCCCAGAAAGAGGGGGAGAGACGGACAGACAGACAGAGGCGGAGAAAGAGACTACGTTGTACATATATACATATGAACACATGTATAATATATATACATACAACACACACATATATATAGCGAGAGAGAGAGAGAACAGTTTTTTTTTAAAACTCAACAGTTAACACATTAAGATATGAAGAATAAAAGCTAAGAAAAGGTTTTGTTTGAGATAAAGTCAACTACCAAATCTCATTTGAGGAGTAAAGTTCAGTAACCCTGATGAGAAGAGCAGTCGGCGAGACAAATAGAATGTGATAATCATTTGATATTTTAGAATACTGTATGAAATATAAAAATGACGCTGACGGAGAATTAACTCTTTGAACCTTAGTAACATGTGATGGCAAGTCAAACTTTTCATCTAAAGTGAGCTCCAATTGGTTGAAAAATAAAATTAGCAGAGTCACATAGAAATATGCAGAGAACTTAAATACTACCTTGCCACTGTTCAATGTTTTCCAAACGTAGTCTTTCAACTGCTCTTTGGAAATGTTCTCCCCACATTCTTCTACAACAGATTTTATCCATAGCAAAACTTCCTGATGGCAAAGCAGAAAGTGGCAGCTGGGTCAACTTAAATCACCCAGCAGATACAGAATGCAGATATAATAAATAATACACTAAAATTATATCTAATCAACTGCTGTTTGCTGGAAATTTCTGAATTTAATAGAACCAGACAAAAAGACATACCATCTGGACTGATGAAACATTTATGTCATTGTGTACATAGATAACAGAAACAAACATAATTTTTAAATGAGGGAGGAAAGCATACTTAAATTATTGGACCATATGATAAATGAATGGAATTTATTTGGACGAGTGAATAAATTTACTAAACAGCTGGCCAAATAAGCAGAGGTTTGCCATCAAATTATAGAGTCCGTTTTGGTTTTTCATTCATATTGTAGATGGAAAATTATTTATTAAGGCATATGGCACCGCACCAACAATGGCATGTTAATTGTGAAGAATATTAGTTAGAGAATAGAGCTTGCTTATCTTAGTAACTAAAAGTTTTGTCCTCCGGGCTCATTGGAATTTCACATATCTTTTTCCATCTTAAATCGCACATCATTTCGTTTCAGATTTTCACCCCTCCATTTATTTGAGCCTTGGGCAATGGGGATGAATATTAAATACACAGATGACAATAGGAAACTTCAGCAAGGGAAATACCTAGTGTGCAATCAAAGCAGTATAGAAGAAATAACAACTGTAAAGCAGACAAAGCACCTGATTGGCTAAACCATGAAGTGGTCCGGCTAAACCATTCAAAGCAGCAGCAAAGGAGAGGTAAGGATCTGACAAAGCACTAGCAACCTGAATTTAAGTACAATTAGTGCTACTGAAAAACCTGACCATATAATGTTGACTTATGAAAAAACATGGGCAAAAACAAGGCTTAAGCTATTGGAAATGCATATTCCCACTTGACAAAGAACTATGTGTTAAGAGTTAAGACCACTAGTAAACACTTAGTTTCTCCATAAACCACAGAGTGAAGTAAAGTACGCACCAAGTGACCAGTGTGAGCACTGACGTTACCACCTTCATGATCACTGCAACACAATAAAATCAATGCCAACTGGTTATAAAATGCATGCAACTGGAAATCCTGGTTACCAGGAAAGACGTTAAATACACAGAAGCAGGTATCATAAAATAGTTATAATAATTCAGGACTCAAATTAACCTGTGTATTGTGACATAGAGCCTCATAAGTTCATGCATTTCAGAGCTACTGAAACCAAGCATGTGAGCAAAATTTGCACCATAATCCAGGGATTCATCCTTAGGTATAGTGTCGCCATTCTTGTACATCCTTCACAAGTGCAAACAAAAGGATCAGTTGGACAATTTCAAAGACTAATTACCCTGAACGCATTAAAACCCAATAACAGAAAGCTACTAAGCAGAGAAATCAGATTAGAAAATTATCTTCTTCCAAGTGCAACATATATGAGGATAAAAGAGAATACGAAAATAAAAACTGGTAAATACCATACTATTATCTGACCTGCGATAAACATAAGCAGCAACAAGTGGAACTTGAGCAATCAGATTCATCGAATCCTCATATGTTGGTTCCCAAAACCTAATGACACAACATTGTTAGTGTTTTCCTGGAAAACAAATAACCTGCTTCAAGAGATGACTTTGACGAGGCTCACTTTGATTTGTGAATCCCTTTCTCGTATGCCTTTTGAAATTCACTTTGAACCTACAGAGAAAACAAGGTAGTGAATTGGTGGTTGAAATCTCCTAATAAGACTGCAACAGACGAAACCACCATTTTCTTGAGCTAAACACAGATGAAATTCATTCTTTCATCTTTTAATTTCAAGGTTCTCAAAGATCCACAAAACAGTAAGACAACAGAATATGAATTTCAACACTCAGAGCTGCTTCATGATGCTACATATCTCTTCTTCTTCTTCTTTTTTGCTTCTTTTTTTCTTGACAAGGGAAACCCGCAGCCGCTACCCTTTGGCTGGGCATAGGGTAAAACTCCCACTTCTATGCAATAGCTCGCAAACCACACAGGTGAGGTAACCCGCACTAGGCAAGCCCGGTGTGACGAGCTCGACCCGAAAAGCAAACCCTTTGCTTCGCTGGCATGGGGTTTCGAACTTGAGACCTCCAACATGGAAGTCCCAAGCCCAAACCACTGGGCCACCCCGAAGCACTTAGGAACCATTTAGCCATAGATAAGATTCCAAATATTTGAAATAATATTTGGAGATTATTTTGAATAAATCTTTAAACTTGAAATATAGAATTTGAAGTTTGAAAAAAAAAACAGTTTTAGGCATTTCAAATTCACTCACAAAATTTCAACTGTATGTTGATGTCCAATCACAACTTCAACCTCCCAATACCCTATTTCAACTTCAACTCAAAATACTACATTTTTCAAATCTCAACCAAACCATGTCCAAAACACCTACTTAAATCTCCCAAAACTCACTTAAAAGAGATGAAAGTGCAGCAGGTTAACCAACTTCACACCCTATATTTTGTTGAGAAGCACCCAAATCGTCTGTTGTGAAGATCGTGTGTTGGTAGTGAAGATCAGAAAGGTCAGAATCAAATCAAAGGATCTATGTTTAATTGTCAATGCATGATATTTAGGAAATTACTGAAAGCAGAAACAGAGAATTAAACTGTTCAAATTTCACCTGAAGAGCCATAACTCCAGTAGCAAACTGGGTCATTGGATGAGCTGTGACTGGTAAGGCATCAATAGTTTTGTATACATGATCTGCAGCAAGAAAGTTACGGATAAAACCTCAGAAAAGGAAAAGCATCAAGTGGTGAGATGAATGAATATTTTTAGTAAGTGCAATGAATGAATATTATGCAACTGAATTAAAAGGTTCAAATTGTTTTTTTTTGATAAAGATAATTAAGAAGGTTCAAATTTAAGAAGTGATAACTATATTGTAAAAGCCAAAGACTAGCAGCACCCAATAAAAAAATGAACAAGAAAATACAATAGGACAACTAACATACCAGGGATAGTAGCCCGACTCCGCAATTCCTGAGACAATGAATTCACTTGCTCTTTTGATGGCACCTTCACAAGAGTATGAGAGAGAAGATAAGTATAGTCTTAAAATCTAAGCATGTATAATAACCACCTCAAGGACTCCTATAGCAATTTTTCTAGACAAATCAGACTCAGTTTTGCACACTTGCAATATTATATAACTAGAGTAGGTCCAGCTTCGTGTGCATGAGAAAAAGAAATCTATCTACTTGCACAGAAGGGGCAACTCAGTCCAACCTCAGGGCTTAAGAGCAGTTAAACAGAGAATCTTTGAAGTGCCTTACTAATTCATACTTCGAACTCAATTACAATAAAAGCTAGAGCAACATCGTGAAGCAGTTCTAATGAATGTTATTTCAAATTCCCTATGTGATAGGATAAATTAAGCACTCAAGAACTCACTCACCTTTCCTGTTAAAAGAAGCCAGAGAAGACCTTCAGGCAAGGGCTCACCCCCAGGCTTTGCTGCAGGTAATACCTTTTGGCATTCAGGTATAGACAACCCCCGGAAGCGAATTCCCTGAAAGAATATAGTAAAGGTAATGAATGGCCTGACAGCAATCACAGAAATTAATAAGATTTTGTAATTGACTTGCATTCATTATGGGATACAAATTAGGTAGAATGTAACCTCATCAGGGTCAAGTAATGAGGTTTCCCACAGTAATCCTGTCATTCCTCTCATTCCACCAAGAACCTTTCAAATTGAACAACAAATGTCAATCCAGATTTACAGCATATTCCCAAACTTATGTTTAACTAAAAACTTCTGTTACCATATCAACTGTGATGTTCCCCAATTGAACCTTTCCATATTCTGACTTGATCTTTTTCAGGCGATCCTAATGAAAAAAGAAAATAATCACGAGAATTAGAGAATCAGAAATATACATATATCACATGATAGATGATCTCACATCTCATAACTTTATGAAAGCCCCTCTCAGTGTATACAGAACATGAGACTTCTTTTTTACTATAAACATGTTATGGTGGAAACATTCTCCCGTGTAGTTTAGGGGAAAAGTAGAAACTGTGAAGTAAAGCCCCAGTATACACAAACTTAAGCTCTTGAATCAAAGGGAACTAAAGAGGTAAGAAATGAATCTATATATACCTGTTGTTCAGGAATCAATTCTTGCAGCTCAGAGCGCAGATCCTATATCAAATAAAATTATTGATTGAATTATATGGGAATATTAAGAAGAAGTGCAAGAAATAATTAAAAGATGAAGGGGTAAAACATTTTGCATTTATCATTTCAAGTTCACAAGTACTTTAAAATTAGACATTGTTTGTATACTCGCCTGCCTAAATAATTTGTCCTCTAGCGTAGAAAAACAAAACAGCAAACAAAGGGCAGGAGAGGTTCAGGTGGAAATTTGTAGACTGGCTATTACTAATCAAAGTTGAAAAGAAAGAAGGTAAGTAATCAACCACACAATGGCAATTAGCCTAGGTTTTAATGCAAATGTGTATCCTCACTTGTCTATTTTTCCTGTGGTATAGCAATGAACACGAACAATGTGTCGCACAAAATAAAGGACACAGTAATGCTTGAGATTTTTGCTTCACTGAACTAGTCAATTTGCAACAATAATATCAGGTGACATCCGAAAATCCGAGACAAAAAATGCTACACTTTGAGACCCCTATGACTGCATTACAACCTAGCATGAGCCATCGCCTTCAAGAGTTTGAAGAAAATTAGCTGGCCAAGCATATAATTTAGCTTGTAACATCAAATGCATCCTCAAAATTAATTTGCTTACACACTGTCAAGACTCAAGACTAGTCAAGTGGAAGATTAACTTGACCCAAGAAGGCCATACCAAAGAAAAATAAGTAATTTCATTATCTTGGGAGTCAATTTTGTTAACAAGATGTCAGATCTTAAAAGACGCCATAGTGTTTCAGCAGTGTTTTCACTGCAAAATCTATCTTTCCATATAGGATGTTATATACGCTAGAGCCCAGGTGCTTAATGATGTAGGGAAATTAATTTTAAAACACTATGAGATGCTCATACCACCATTTCATACTCAGATAATGGTCTGCAAAATCCAGATAATAAAAAATGAAAGAAAAATAATAGTTAATTATGAACTATAAAATAGCAAAAACAAAACTGGTGGTTTCGGAGTAACGACCTTGAAAATTCAAAATGATAGTCTCCTTTGTAAATGGTTATGGAGATCGAGATTCATAATGCAGGATCAAATGCTGGGGAGAAAAAGTCATAGAAACCAAGTTTGGGATTCTCAATCAGTGGATAACAAAGTCCCCATCTAACTCGTATGAATTCTATGTACGGAAAACAATCAGGTCACATTAAGAGGATTTTCTGGGCAACACCTATTTTCTGTTGGGAGACGGAAGGAAAATAAGCTTTTGGCATGATTCTTGGTGGGTCATATCCCTCCCAATCAACAATTCCCAAAACTCTTTTCATTAACTTCCAATCAGGTAGCTCTTGTTGCTGATTGTTACCCCCAATCATGGATGGAAATTAGATTGTCCGAAGGAGTTGTACTGATTGGGAATTCAACTGAGTCTGCATATTGGTACAAAATATAGGATCCCTTTCCATCTGTCCTAATAAACAAGACTGCCTGTGCTGGAAAGGTACAAAAGTGGTTTTCTTCCTGTCAAGTCATGCTACTCCATCCTTCAGGACAACCCTATCACAGGCACATTTTGGCCTTGGAAACACATTTGAAGAAGCTGTGCACCAAATAAAATCCAACCTAGAATTTTCATCTTCATTCTAACATTATGATATGAACTGCTTCAGTCGAAAAAAAAAATAACACCTATCACCTTCCAATATCAAGTCGCTCCACAACAAACAATGATTGGTTACATTCAAAATATTGATTATTTTAAAAATCATACAACTAATCCTAACTAGCTTGGTAATTGAATAATATGTAATTACTAAGTAACATAACAGCTCATTAAAAAAATTCGCAGAGGGAGACATTAGAACTTACAAGACCAGAAGAGGTTTGGACTTGAAGCCAGCGCACAGAATTGCTAATATTTGACTGTTGTGCCTATATTTCATAATTAATTGAATTTAGATCAGGAATATACATACTTCAATAAAAGGAATTCAATTTTTTTTTAAAAAAAAAACTATTCAAATCATTAATCCATCACATGAACAACAATTATTTTTTCCTTTTGCAACTCACCGCTCGAGAGCGGAGCTTTGACAGCAACGAAACGCTACGGTAGAACACCATTGCTCGCGAAAATCAAAAAAATTAACTGCATCACAAAGTTAAATTAATCACAAGTATCTGTAAATGATTCATCAAGACAATCGCCAGTGCAAAATAGTATAAAATTGCATTTCAAAAAGGAGGATACCGGAACGGAGTTTGTTCAAAATCAGCCAAAAGGTCGAAATAGATCACCAGCTAATTATTTCAAATAAAATCGTAAAAGGAGATCAATTCGATGAACAGATTCTGGAAATGGCGATTGAAAGGAAGGATGCTTACCTTTTACCAGTGGGAATAGATCTCAAGTAGGCTGATGAAACGAAAAAGAACTTGCTTCTGTGCGGTTCGTTTTATTTGACAGGAGTATCTTTTTTTGCACGAAAAAGAAAAAAGTGTTTTTTTGCTTAAAAAGAAAAATATATAATTATTCAATCCAATGGTCTTTTGACTTCAAATATTGAAGGCGTCGAAAAGGCAAAATAAAGCTAAGAAGATTTCCAACAAACTAAAAATTTCTTTTGCAAAGTTTAAAATATCAAGCAGCTAATTTTTTTTATTTTCTTTTTTGAGCCAAAACAATGGCATACTACTAAATAAAATAAAAAATAATGTGTGTTTTTAGGCTGTGGGTTAGCCACCAGAATAGCACTCCATTATGACTTTTGGATCTCCCCATCCGACATAGAATTATGACTTTTCAATAATCAGTTCTCTCTTTTGAAAATTAATTAATCAAAGCACGACCTGTGCCAAACTTGTCATGGGTATTTCATATTCCATGAAATTCTCTTTTATGCTAGACACATTCTCCTGTTATTATTATTATGAAAAAAATAATAAGAGAATTCAAATATTAGAAATAGATAATAGGAGTAATAGATAGATATGGTAGATAAATATTAGTTGAAACTAATAAATGATGAGTATTTTTTTATTATAAAAATTTAGGGAATTTTTGAATTTTTTGAAAATTTCAAATACTAGAACTTGGCTCAAATACTATTTTTTATAGTATTCCGGAACTTGGGATTCTTGGCAAATATCCTTATACACCGCAATATCTTTTTTTGATTTCTCATCCGATGTCGGAGCCCACATTAGAGCTCCAACTAAATCCGAATCACGCTCTGCAGGCCCATTCGAGGGTGACGCTCACAACAGAATTTTCTCCATACCCAAAACTCAAACCCAAAACCTATAATTAAGGGTGAAACAATCCCACCAGTACACCACAACCCATGTTGGTTATACACTGCAATATCATTATACGCCAACCTTGAACCTTGTACGAATTAATGTATCTATGGCACATTAAAATGATCCTCTATGTACTGGATCATTTTGTTTAGCTTAATAATACTCTCTCTTCCTATTTATTAGTCCACTTTTGAATTGATATATTTATTAAGAAAATAATGATTGTCATAGTAAATTTATCATCTTACTCATATTAATTAGTAAAAACTTAAAATTTTCAATAAGTTTTACATTTTCAAAATAATTAACTGAAGATATAATAGATAAAAAAAAATACTTTTTTTAATTTATCAAAGTAAATAAAATAATTAGGAACAACCAAAAAAAATGAATAAATAATTTAGAACAGACATATAATATAAGGCTTCCTTTTAGAAAGAAAAAAAAAACACTAATATTTTGAATGATTAGGATATGACTAAATTTTTGAATAAAATAATAAAACATTGATCATGAATGTACTAGCGAAAAATCACAAAAAAGGAAACAACACAAAATTAATTATGTTGAAAGTGGTCAGACGGAATAAAACAAAATATGTTATTTCAATTTTTGAATCTAACAAAGTTAACTCAAATTTAAATTTCTGCTTTCTTACTAAATAAATCCTCATAGTTTAATAGTGAAATTAAAAAAAAGGAAACTTCTTATTTCACCAACTCTTTCTAATGTCTCATTTAAAAGGTATTTTCATAAACAATACATGGAAAGGAGGAACGAGAAACCAATTTTTCCTTAAGATATAATGGTGAATAATTATCATCTGAGAATTAATTAATAGCGAACTCGTAATTTAAAGAATTAGAATATACTTTATCGTAATTTAAATTAATTTAAAATAAGCATAGTATACATGTATTTAATTTGTTTGCTTGCCCGACAACAACCACTAAGTATGTAAAGGTACCATGAAAAGATCTTTAATGGGTACTTTCTTTATCTTTGAGTAAACAATTCGGAAAACATAAATAAATATTATTTATTGTTTGTGTCATTTAATCTTCATCACAAGTGATATTCATATAGTAAAATTAAAATTAAAAATTATTATAACAAGTAAAATTAACATAATATTGAAAAAATTATGTAGACGATGATATATAAAAATGAAAATTCAAGTATTAATTCTTTTACAATTTGGAGAAGGAGACAAATACAAGCCATGAATTATCTTTCCACGACGAAGCACCAGATTCCTTATTCTGGTGATGAATAATATAATTAAGATAGAGAAGCCATGTGCAAGTGATCAGGTGCTCTGTCCTTCAAATTTGGAATCTTATTCACGACAAATTTAAAAATATTAAATTGGTTTGTTTCTTATTTTGATTAATAACTAATTCAAATCGACCGGTAAATATTCTTAATCACCACCTATAATCATTATTCTCAGCAACACCACCATTGTTGGTAATCGTTATTATCAATTGTCATCCCCGCTTATTTAGAATTATCACCAATTACCATAACTATAAAAATCACAAATCACAACAGACAAGCAACATTACGGTTTATCATTATATATCGTCAACCAACGTCATCATTCAATGTCATATTTGATTTAAATTTCATTCAACCATTAACTACTATCCAAAATACAATTATCAACTTCTACTATTAATTATCATCACCACTAGTTGTTATCTACATAGAACAACATCATTAGTCATCACTGTGTTTTAAAAGGCGAGGGCGTGAGACAGTGTGTTTTACTTAGTATAGGGCGAGGCATAAGCCTCGAGACGTAAGCCCTATGGATCTTTAAATTTTTAATTTATAATATAGTATAATAATATAATAACACGAAATTTTAAAATACATCAATAGTTTGAAATAATTACAAACATGATTAAAGAAACTCATAGAAAATAAAATTTGTAGCATGATTATACAAGTATAAATAATCTAATATCTTAACTTTGTAATAATAAAAGAATCATTATTTCTAAAAATATTTTTTTATCATACTATACAATTTACCTCCCTAAAAGAAAATATTAATCAATAAAACTTACAAGTATTATAATATTAACTAAAGATTTTAACACATAATTTACGTAAGATCTGTTAGACGAGCCTCGAGCGTTGGGCATTGGGCGTATTTAGGGCGTACGGTCGGGCGCTTAGGGCGTAAGTCTTACAGAACTAAACCCCACAATTGAGTATCGGGGCATTTTGCTAGAGCACCGCCCTAAAGCGAGATCGGAGGCGAGTCCCAACAAAGTATTTTAAAACACTGAGCCAACACAATCCTCAATTGACACTCACAACAACCATTGTCGTCAAATAATATTTTTTTATCACTATAATTTTTTATATAATTAAATTAAATATATTCCTTTAAACCTTAGGTACTAGAGGGAAATAATTTTCTTAAAGGGACACTGTGCATTTAGTGGGCTCATATTTTTCGTTTATGTTTCATTCTATTGTTACAGATCCTAGTATATTTTTTACAGTCATTAATTTATGATTATGTTATTAGTTGTTGTTTGAGTACATGCTTTGAACTTTGTTGTTTTTGTTTCTACAAAGTTATTGTTATGAGTATTTTTAGTACAAATTAACTAACACATGTTAATTGAGTATTCACACAAGTTTTCTCTACTAAAATTGTTGAAGGTACAATAAAAAAATTCCTTAAAGATCTATATCACCATCTATTGAAGACAAAATTCAAATTTGATATGCCATTGTAAGGACATAAAGACCTTAAAAACCTTATCGCACCTTGATGTGTGAAGTGAACCATGAAAAGAAGATAAAAATTAATAAACTTTTACATGACTTAAAGGATTTTGTGCCGGATGACCTATAAAGGAATATGACTAGACTAGAGGCTCTTTTAATCTCAAAGACATAAATAACAACACAATAATTTAATTGCTCATATTCAATATAGAGTATGAATAGATTCTCAAGTTTACTGCAAGTAGTAAATACTTTTCTTGAAGTAATAGATGTGTTTCTCGACACTGCGACTGGAATAGAAGTGTAGTTTCAAATGAAACTTCATTACTATAGTATGTTGGTTTTTAAAAAGCACCCAAACAAACTAAATAAATTTGTGTAATATTTTCCCCTTTCAAGTATACATATAAGTTGAATTGTTGTCAATATGATACATTATCCCTTTAATTTTTCATTTTAATAATTACTTATGATACATTTAAATGGAGAACTTTAAAATTATAAATGTAAATCCAAAAGGTAGGGCTGAACTTTCTACACGCTAAAATTAGAATATTTGTTTACTTTTTTCAGTCTTAAAATTTGTTTATCCTTTAATAACGATTATTTATTTATTAGAAAATTTAATATCTCAGGTTGGTGTTCATTTCATGCCCAAAAATATCAAATCGTAATACTTTCCAGAAGCAAAAGAATAAATTATAAAATCAAATTAAAGATGATTGATTGAAGGATGAATGATAAGATGTTATAATTATCATTTTCCTTTACATTATTAATGTTCGTTACTACATACTCTTGTATGTAAGATAATTTATTGTTTTAGTATTAATGACTGATAGATTTTAAGTATTGTTTTATAATTTTGTAATATTAAATTCTCGCGCGAGGCGTAGATAATTTTACTAGTTTTAAGAGATAAAGATTAATTTTGGACGTATAATCTTAAAAGTTGAATAACTTTGTAAGAGAACTATCCTTAGTTAAATGACTTTCTCAAAAAACTATCATTAATTAAGTGGCCGTCTGAGATATCTTGACTAGTGACTATGTAAATAATGAATAACAAAGATTTCTCAACTTAATATAAATTGTGTTTTTTATTCCACTTTGATATTTGAGATCTCTTTTTCATCTATAGCATTTATGATTTAAATTATTAAAAAATAAAGTTTATTGACAATATTAAAGTCTAATTTGTGGAATAAGACAAAATTGTTAATTGATTAAACTTTAACTAATTATAGAATAAATTTATTGATTTTAAAGAAATTAAATATTTTAAGCCAATATAACTCATTTAAAATGTGGTGCAAAGTTAGGACTGAAGGTAGTAGGTGGTATTAATAATTATCTGAGAAAAAGGGAATGGAAAAGTGAAAAAGGATGAATGTTGACCTCGAGCGTATCTCAAGAGATAGATCCTCTTGGCGGTGACGCAAAATTTACAAATATAGAGAAAGAGTAGAGGCGTCTCACTGGCATTGCCCCCATTCCCAACAACTTCGATACCTACTAATCTTTTCTCTTCGTTTCACCGAAGATCAGGATTTTGGGCTTCTTCTGCTTTTTGCAAATGCCGCCTTCTATCTTTAGATTCTTCCACTGGCATCTCCGTCACAACTCTTTAACCTCGGTATGTTCTTCCATTTTTACCTTATCCTCTTTTGCTTCCTTTAATTTTCGTTTCAGAAGAAAAAATATACACAGATTTTGTCATCATCTGTATTGTTTTTTTTGTTGTTGTTGTAATAATCAACTGTTAATTGCTCATGTATACCGTGTATGTATTGTGCTGTTGAATTAAATTATCCGATTTCGCTTAAATCCGCCTTTTGATTTCTGTTTCATGGTCTACTCTGTTACATAGTGAGGTTATGTGAGTTTGATATAATAAAATTTGGAGTTTCGGAACTCGAATTATATGAACTAATCCTATGCTACTTATGAGTAGATTTTGATATGAGGTGGGGTGGTATAGCCCTTATTGAGAGAGAAATCTTTTAACAGACATTTAGTTTCTACCTGCTATTCGGACTCTTCAAAAATGTCGACGGACGCATGCCGGATCCTCCAAAAATAGTGTATTTTTGAAGGATCTGACACGGGTGCAACAACATTTTTGGAGAGTCCAAGCAACTTAGGTCAGCTCAATGAGCACAAAATCTAAGAGCATAGGTGATATAGTTCGAGATATACAGGACAATGGAATGTACAATAATAACAATTGAAAGCAAAAACTAAGATAGATTTCTATTAGCAGTAACCAATAAATAGTTTGAAAGAGTTTAACTAGAAGAATCTAGAACTTGGATATGCGTCTCAGGAAGCAATCAACATACGAACTCGATCCCTTCCGAAGAATGACAAAGTAGAACCCAAGATATAGATATAATAAAGAAGGAGAGTACCATCAGGAAATCTCATTCCTTGGAAACATGTAATCTGAAGTTGAACATGAGCCAACAGACCCGATTCTCTGTCAAAATAGTTCTCTAATCTCAAAATATCCAAAAAAATTCATAAATGAGCTCAACGCTTTTTATACTTGAATTGGATAAAGACAAAAATAACCCCAAGATAAAAATGTCTCAGTGAGTCTAGGTTGATTGTCTGGCCTCTGAGACCGCTTCTAAGCTCTATACCATACATGGATGGAGTCCAAAACTTTGAGCTTTGCCGAACATCCGGGGATCATACCAACAGGTCTTGAAGAAACAAATGGAGTTTGAATTAGTCATCCTTTAATAAATGTATATAAAGAATAATAATGATTGTTTCAAATAAATTTCAAGGATTTATATTTTTGTTTATAGATAAGATTTTGATAATTGAATTCAATCATGAATGTGAAGCAATAAAAACAAAAAAGGGGTGAACTAGCCATATCTTCTTTGTTCCTTGGAAGCAGATGACTTCCTGAAAGCTGCAACCATCGTATTAATAGTGATAGTGCTAATATGGAAAACAATGATTGAGATCTTAAATAATGGACAAGTTGAGCTGCTCAGGCAGCCAACAGAGGTGTTTCACGTGTCTCCTGTTTTTTCGGCATTTAGGAAAACGAAAGGACAGCTACATGTATTTTACTTCCAGCTGCCAGCATCCTGGCCCTCTTTCTTGGTCCTTCACTTTTCTTCTCCATTTGTTTATGCAGGTATAACTATTCCTCAATTGTTTACTTGCAGCTAACTGATAGTTAATCTACAGGCTAGCTTTTCATCTAGAGCATCATTACTATCTGCAAGCAGCAGTGGTCAAAATATAACTACTAGTCATCACAATGGGTCCTTGTCAAAGATGTATTCAACTTCATGCGAGACACTGTCAGAAGATCCATCCAAAGATAGAGCTATTTCTGACATGTTGGTCGATTCATTTGGAAGGATGCATACATATTTGAGAATATCATTGACTGAACGTTGTAATCTACGGTGCCACTACTGTATGCCAGCTGAGGGTGTGGAACTCACTCCTAGCCCTCAACTTCTATCTCAGGATGAGATTGTTCGCTTGGCAAGTTTGTTTGTTAGCTCTGGAGTGGATAAAATTCGTTTGACTGGTGGGGAACCAACTATTAGGAAGGATATTGAAGAACTTTGCTTACAACTATCAAACTTGAAGGGGCTTAAAACCCTGGCGATGACAACAAATGGGATTACTCTGGGAAAAAAACTTCCAAAGCTGAAAGACTCTGGGCTTAGTTTGGTGAACATAAGCTTAGACACATTGGTTCCAGCAAAATTTGAGTTTATGACTAGGCGCAAAGGGCATGGAAGAGTAATGGAGTCAATTGATGCTGCAGTAAAGCTTGGTTATAATCCTGTCAAAGTAAGTTATCTCTAGCATGATTATATAATGTTATTCTCCCTAGAATGATACTCCCTCCTATGTCAGCTAAAATTGAATCTTGAGGATTTGCTTGATCAAGTTTTGGTTTAGAACCAGACTTTGTAGTTTATTTGTTGCATCTAATGTTGAGTTTTAAAGACTGTGGAGAAACTAAAACTACCAATTTAGAATAAAGAACCAGTACAAAAGAAATTAAGAAATCATGGTTAAAGTCAGATTTGTTTAACTTTCTAAATAGGAAAAAGTTGAAAAAGGGGACTAAGGCAGCACTCTCCTGTTTTGCTTCCTGATGACGCTCTTAGCGCTAGTTTATGCATGAAAATTCTGCAGCTTTTGCTTGAGATTCTTCAGATTGTACCTATGGAATGGAACATCTTTTTGAGGACATGATTTGAAAAACAAGCTTCTGTCGAAAGAAGTTTTTCAACTGTCTGATAGTCTGCTCCGTGTTATGTTATTTATGTTTTGTTTTGGTGTGTGCTGCAAATCAGGTAAATTGTGTTGTAATGCGTGGATTCAATGATGATGAAATTTGTGATTTCGTTGAGTTGACACGCGAAAGGCCAATCAATGTCCGATTTATTGAGTTTATGCCGTTTGATGGGAATGTTTGGAATGTCAAGAAGCTAGTACCTTATGCCGAAATGTTGGACAAAGTGGTATGGTAGACTTTGTCAGATGTTTCTCTTTTAAGTCAGTTTTGTACATTACCTAAGTCACTCAATGTTACTGAACAGGTTGAAAAATTTACAGGGCTTCAGAGAATTCAAGACCATCCCACAGAGACAGCGAAGAATTTCAGGATAGATGGGCATCAAGGCACTGTTTCATTTATTACATCAATGACTGAGCATTTCTGTGCTGGTTGTAACAGACTGCGACTTTTAGCTGATGGAAACTTTAAAGTCTGCCTTTTCGGTCCCTCAGAGGTAATTATCTTCTTGCCTAAAATTTGTGAAAACTTGCATAGGCTGTTGAGTCATGTTGCACATATCTTCTTTTTTCTCAATTAGAGCACGTCACACCTTGTATTGTTTTCCTCCAGCTCCATCTATTTTCTCTTCTCGCTGTTTTCTCTTCTTCATCAGCCTTATTACTTTGGTCTAACATTTTTTCTTACTGGTGAATTTAGCAAGGAGGGGAAAGATAGGGGAGAAAGAAGAAAGAATTTGCAGTGACCTGCAACCATTAGATGCATGAGATGAAAGAATAGTAGCTGGGAAGGGGACAAAAAATAGTAAAGCAAATACAGCAGAGTGGAGTGATGGAACTTGGTATAGCATTTCTACTCTGCTGCCGTAGATAATGAAGAAGAAAAAATGCGGGAAACGAGTCAACAAAGAGAATAAATGAGAAACCAGGGGAGAGAATATGGTGTTTTTCACTTCCCTTCTACTAGTATACGAGAAAACTAATGGTTTTAGGCCAAAACTAGGGGGGGAGTAAAGTGTCAAAAAAATCCAAAACCTAGAAGGATTACAATTGTTGTCACCAAAAGATCCATCAGCACTCTCAAGTCCCCCTTTTTTTTGTTTTGTCTATGCTAAAAAAAGAAGAAGAGGAAGTCAGGAGAGAGGAGTAGCAGTGATGCAAGATATCCCTTTTTTTTCTTTTGTCTATGCTATCCTTTTCTGGATTTCTTCCACTAGGATTTTAACTGTAGTTTCTTGTTCAATTCAATTCACTAGGGATATCCTTGGCAGAGAAAAGGAGTTGTAAAACATGAGGATGAAGATTCATATTTGACTGTCTTCTGTTCCTTGTCTCATGGGATTTGTAGGATTTTCTATTCAATTAGGAGTTTAAACTGCTCTAAAATTTACCCCTAGGTTTGTCCTATCGTCTAGATATATATATATATATTTGTCATATTTATAGACCTCAGTTTAAATAGTAAAGTTGCATCATTTTTCCACACGGCTTACTACCTTGATTATAAGTTAGTATAGTGATTTTTTAATATATAATTCATCATGTATGCAGCGCCTCTTCCTCATTCCTGTTATATCTCCTGATCGGTTGAAGAGTTTACAAGTAGGAATTATTTGGTTAGGTGAACCATGACATTCATATGATGTATAAATGAAGAAATTCCTCTATAAACTTAGTCCCATTAGTGCTCCCTAGATTCTTTTGTTTTAGGCCTTCTATTTTTTCCGTTCATATTAAGGGATTCAATTTCATAGAGAGTAGACTGTAGCTTCATTAATTACTGATTTCATGGTCTCTACCTCCTTCTGTTTGATATTATTACTATGACTTAGACATAACTATGTAGTAGATATCATGAATTGGATGTGCTTCCTTGTGTTACAACCATTTTTCTATTATTTTTGCTTTCTTCAGGTGAGCTTGAGGGATCCTATTCGTCTTGGTGAGGGTGATGATAAACTCAGGGAAATCATTGGGGCTGCGGTATGTAGCAACTAATCCGTTCCAACACAATCTGTTGCTTACATATTTGCCATTTGTATCATTTTCCTTTCTTCCTCTTATTTTGTAGTGTCATGCCTTCACCAGGGCAAAGACAAGCTTCTTTCCATATCGTTTGACATTTAAGACTCATGCTACTTTTACACTATTATCTACATTTCTTTTGATTCATTTGTCCTTTCCAGGTCAAAAGGAAGAAAGCTTCTCATGCTGGGATGCTTGATCTCGCCAAAACTCCAAATAGACCGATGATACATATTGGTGGATAATTGATGAAATATATTGGGTTTTGATGGTCAAAATTGAATTGTACAATGACGTATGTATGCTTTTCGTTCGTCAATTTAAGCACCTTCCCTTAATTTCAGTTCAATACTTTATTTTGAAGGTTGGTGTCATTAGTGTCTATTCATTCTTAGGTTTACACTGCGTGTTAGGAAACACAGTTTTCTGAGTCTAGTCATAGTAATTTAATAATGAAGTTTACCTGCATAAAGTCTTCTGAATCTTAGGGGTTCTCTAGTTATTTGATCCTGAGTTAGATCAGTAATTTCTCTTAAGATTTTGTTCTTCTGTGGTGTCTATAAATTATTGCTTGTAAAATTTGAGGAGCTCTCCTTTTATGAGTCGATTGGTCTCTCTCAATTGGATATTAAGAGTAACATTAAGACAAGAAAAATTCCATATTTCCAAAATCACGTTTTTGATGCTCCTTGCTAATTTGATCAAACTGTATAAATTGGTAACTTAGTGGAAATATTTCTTTTGATAATGATCAACTTATTGGAAATATTAGAAATGTCTTTTCTGTTCTTGGCCCAAACAGTAAATCATGAGATGTTTCATTTAGAGTGTTCTAAGCATGTCACCCAAGGTTTTATGTTTCATTTATGCTTTATCCAAGTCAGATAAAGATAGTTGACTTGACCCTCTAGGAAATACATCAATCTATGGGTTTGGTGGATTTAATCCTTTGGGTAGGAATCTTTTGCTTTGAATCTGACCAGAGACTTTATATTCTATTTTGTTTGGCATTTTTATGATGCTGTGTACATTATGGGCACATAAGTAGAAAGGCTTGCCTGGTATAGTGATAAGAGCTCAACACGTGATGTGTAAGTCAGGCGCACGTCACTAGTTTGAGACGCACTTGTAAAGTGTCTGTTTGTAATGAGAGAGAAAAAAAAAAGTGGTGGCTTTGGGGATAAGGAATTTGAAGTTTTATAACAAGAGTTTGTTATTTAAATAGTTATGGAGATTCAAGAAAATGGAGATGAATTTTGGAAAGAGATCATTATCTCAGAATTTGGTAAAGAAGATTTTTGGATATGTGGGACAATTTTTAAGCCATCTATTAGTGGTGTCAAAAACAAATTGTTAAATTTTGGCCCGAGTTTCAAATTCTTACTAAACTGAAGGGTGGGGAACGGGTGTAAAACTATGTTTTGGTAGGATTTGTGGTTAGGAGATCAATGATTAATAGAAAAGTTACCCATTTTGTATAGTATTTCCTTGAACGAGCAGTGTACAGTGGCAGAGTGCTATATAAATTCTGGGTGGCAGCTGCATTTCAGGAGAAATTTTAACGACTGGGAGATGGATGATATTAGTCATTTGTCACATTTACTGGATCCTATTACTCTTGAAGGTAATAAATTGAACTCTCTAATCTGGACAACAATTGAAGACGGGAGTTTCTCTGTTAAAAGTAGCTATACTCTTCTACAGAAACAACTTGGACATTGGGATCTTACTTGGCCGTGGAAAATGTTATAGAAAACTAAAGCACCAAGGGAAGTAACTTGTTTTGGCTGGACTGCAGCCATGGATGCATGCCTAACTCAGAATATGTTGCAGAAGAGAGGTTTTGTGTAGTGGATGCTACTTTTGTGAAGAAGATTTTGAGTCCACAAATCTAGTATCTTTTTTTCAACATTTGTGGAGTACAGTGGGTAATGCCTGAAACAGTCGAACAATTACATGAATGTTGGCAGAACTAGGTTGTGAACAGTAGATTTAAGATGATTTGGTGTGGAACATATGGCTAGAAAAAAATAGGAGACATTTTGATGATAAGAAACTTCACATTTTTTTTGTTACGAATAGATGTTTAGAAAGCTTGTGCTTTTGGTGTAGGAGTAGTTTGATTGATAGCATGTCCCAGTATATAGAGGTGTTTTGAGTTTTTGGGAATGTAACTTTTGTTTGGTTTTCTTGTAAGTTGGTACCTTCTTGATACTTTTTCATTAATGGAGTTACCTTACCTTATTAAAAAAGACGGGTTTGAACCTTGCCACATACAAAAGCTTAAGTGGAGAAAGGTAGAGGGGCCAATCCATCATCCACCGAGTTTTAAACCATGCACTACTGATTTTCGGTTATAATTTTGATTTGACTTGAAGTGTATTATATTTTATATCTATATTATATATATTTTTGGGGACAAACCTGGTTCTGCTTTTTATTGGCTGCAGTGCAAGGAACTTAATGAGTGCCTTCTAGAACTCTATTAAGATGTTCACGATATGGTAAGAACATTGTTTTTTTGCACACCTGTTGGAAGTGTCTTTGGTTAAAAGTTGATTTTCACAATTGGAAGTCATTATTCTACATATGAAGTCTTTGTCAGAATAATTTTATCTTGCATTTATTCTTTTATGCTCTTTCTTTTGCTTAATAATAATACTCTGTTTCCAGGTACGTGGGCATCAAATGCACCAAGGAAAGAGAGAGAGAGGAAGTACAAGGAGAAAAAGAAAAGAGGAAGGTGACCAAACATGTGAAAATGCTGGACTTAAGCAAGTAAACTTCAGTTTGGATTTTCGACGCTGTGTATGAGCATGTTTCGAACACCACCAAAAAATAGTAAGGCCTATGCAGAAAGAACCGGTGTGTCTCCGTAAATTATAGTGTTTATCTTGTATGCTATGTTGAAATAAGAAATATATACCTGTTCCATAACATGTACCATTTCTGCCCAGGCTTTTGTGATATCCTTATGAAATACACCTTAATCGTGTCTCCGTTGCTGATTCCTTTGCTATATTTTTGTGCTATTACTAGAGAAAAACGAAAACGTAACACCTCGTATTCTGTTGCAGTTCTTGTCAATAACGAAAATATTAGACGTTTATACTGTAAAACAGTTTTATTCTCCTATAAATGTTTTCATGGATGAATGTACTGGTCATGTTTGCCTGAAATATCGTTTGTTCTCTAGGGACAAGGAAAAACTCTATAGCCTTGACTTCTCATATACATTTTGCAATGATCTTTTAGGCCCCACTAAAGATTTACAAGGCATGTACTTACTGATTTCGATGTAAATGTCGATAAGGCGATATTAAGATATCATTTGTTGATTTGATGTAAATATCAAACAAACGGTAGGTTTGTCATGTCTCACAACAAGAGATAAAATATGAAGAAACCGAAAATGATATCAAAGCGACCCACATGTTTGTATATTTACAACTAGTGATTACAAAATTCTCTTTCACACTTAGAAGTCAGAATGCAAATGTAAACCAAAGTATATTTTAACCGTCCACATATACATGATCTCTATTCTCTAGGTTTAAAAATTATAATCAAAGTGTCACAAAATTAAAGACGCCAACAATATTTATTGGCTTAGGAAGTAATTACGTAATATTGACATCAAACAAATACGTAGAAATTAACAATTTTTTTACATTGAGAAGTATGAATATCTACAAAATGGAGAAAACAAAGTCAATCACCACCCACTTCTTTACTATATTAATTATAGATGATACAATATTAATTAATCCAAGTTCTTGTGTTAAGTACTTGGGATTTATCTTGAAGTATATATATTTTAGTTTAGCAATTGACTTGATGGCAGCCGACTTAGTAATTAACTGTGATGTTTGTTGGGTTCTGGAGGTTGATTAGGGCGTCATGCGGAAGCTTATAATTTGCAAATCATATGGTTGATAAATTAGACGACAAATAAAAACATACTAAAAATATATTATAAAATTACTATTGAAAAACATAAATATGTTTAGAAGAAAATCTCCCCATAAACAAAACTCTTAAATGACTACATTGTGGATGTTATTGTTCTTGTGTTAGAAG
>JAJOOS010002128.1:0-28423 GCA_029582725.1 Solanum chiquidenum
ACGGTCGTTTAGACACCAAAATCACAACAAACAGAGACAGACCAATTTCGGTGTAAAAATGGGAAAAGTGGGACCCGCGCTGGAAATTCCGGAATTAACCCCAAAAGTGGGTCTTAACCAGTTCCCCCAGCTCATGTCCCAAAATGGGACACAATTCGGGGCTCGGGAACAACACAATATCAACATGCAACTAAAATCCAAATTTTCTCAAAAACTAGAAATGAGACAGCAGTTGAATCAGTGTATTTACCAGAAACTGGAGGTCTACAGTGAAATGCGACAACACCACGACGTTCTCCTCGAAAAACCACTCAAGATAGCCTCAAAAATCACTGAAATCGGACCTAGAAAAGCTGAGAAAACAAGTCTCAAAAATCTTTCAAAATCAAGCTCACAAAAAGGGTCGTGGCAGCAGGTATCTTATGAAAATTACCTCAAACGGGGACCCCAAATCACTATCCGAGCACACTAACACGTTGTCCTCAAAAAATCTCACAACTTTGCCTTTTGAATCGCCCAAATCTGTTGAGAGATGAGAGAGTTATGAGGGTTTACGTTTGGGGAAAAGTTGCTGGTTTTTCTGCATCTTATAGCAGATTTTCTGCACTTTTTCCAAAAACTAAAAACTCCAACGGGGTGCTCCGATCTCGTTCGGAACCCTGTGCATGTAAATGATATATGCAACCATACCAAATTCGACATTTTGGACTCAACGGCGCAGTCGAAATTTCCATCAGAGGTCAGCTCGATAAAAAGTAGGTCCCACTTCCAAAAGTCAATTTAAGTCAAAAACCACAAAAGAGCTCAGAAAAATATCAAAAACCTCCAGACACAAAAGAAAGGTCATTCTAGACCAAACTTGACATTCCGGAGCTAACCACGCTGACGGAATTTTCATCAGAGCGCGTTTTCCAACTATATTGACCAAAGTCAACCTTAAACCAAATTTCAAAGGGTAAAACTCCTAATGATCCAAACTCACATCGAAGGCCTCGATACTCGTGCCAACTATGCTACTAGCCTAATTTGGCCATTCCGGAGCTGATGGAAACGTCAGAATTCTATTATGAGGTTGTCTTCTTGAAATTTTGATCGAAAAGGATCGTTCAAGGTTCATAAGCTCCAAAACACTAAAATTCGCACCATAACCAAACGAACTAACAGGTGACCGAACTGTCAGTCCCAGCAAGTCATAAACGACTTGGGGTAGCTACAGGAACACTCTAAATGACACACAGAATGCAAGGCACAGAAATGACCAGGAGGGTCATTACAATATCCACTACTAAAAAGGACTTTCGTCCGCGAAAGAAAGGATCAAGAAGTACCTGAAGGCTCAAACAAGCCGAGAAACTGCTCTCGCATCTCCTGCTCGGTCTCCCAGGTAGCCTCTTCGACTGGACGATGCCTCCAACGAACCTTAACCACAGGAATGGCTCTCGAGCGCAATCTCTTCACATCTCTGGCTAGAATGGCAACTGGCTCCTCTACAAATGTCAAACGATCATCAAACTAGACTGCATCATACTGGAGCACATGGGACTCATCAGGAACATACCGCCGCAGCATCGAAACATGAAACACTGGGTGGATGGCTGAAAATGCTGGAGGTAGGGCCAACTCATAAGCAACCTCCCTAACTGTCCGGAGTATCTCAAAAGGCCCAATGTACCTAGGGCTAAGCTTTCCCCGCCTCCCAAACCTCATCACGCCCTTCATGGGTGACACACGGAGGAATACCCGGTCACCAACTGCAAACCTCAACGGTCGACGCCTGTGATCCGCATAACTCTGATGTCTACTCTGAGCCGTCTTGAGCCTATCCTAAATCACTCTTACCTGATCCAGGGCTTCCTGAAGCAAATATGTACCACGCGGCCTAGGCTCTATAGACTCAAACCAACCAATTGGAGAGCGACAACGCCTACAATATAAGGCCTCAAATGGGGCCATCTGAATACTAGAGTGGTAGCTGTTGTTGTACGCAAACCCCGCCAAAGGTAAAAACTGGTCCCACTGACCTCCAAAATCCATAACACAGGCCTGCAACATAACCTCAAGGACCTGAATAGTACACTCCGACTTCCACTCCGGAATGGGTAATCTTTGGAACTCGCCACCAGGCCTCAAATACTCGGCCTTCACCTGCTGGCAGCATAAACAACGGGATACGTAGTTGGCAATATCTCTCCTCATGCCACTCCACCAGTAATGCTGCCTCAAATCACGATACATCTTCACTGTTCCCGGATAGATAGAGTATCTAGACTCATGGGCCTCAGAAAGTATCAACTGTATCAAATCTCCAACTCTCGGAACACAGATGTGGCCGGCGATTCTCAACACTCCATCAGGATCTAAGGTAGCCTGACCACCATCACCCGCTAATACTCGATCTCTAAGGGCCACCAAGGCCTCATCCTCAAATTGACAACCACAGATCTTATCAAGCAAAGAAGATTGAATTCCCATATAGGCCAAGACGCGTCTAGAATCTGAGATATCCAACCGAACCATGTTATTAGCTAAGAACTGAATGTCCAAAGCCAAGGGTCGCTCCTCAACAGATAAGAAGGCTAGACTACCCATACTCACCGCCTTCCGGCTCAAGGCGTCCTACCACATTCGCCTTGCCCTGATGATAGAGAATAGAGAGGTCGTAGTCCTTCAGGAGCTCAATCCAATGACATTGCCTCGAATTAAGGTCCCTCTGGCTCATGATGTACTGAAGACTCCTATGATCGGTATAGATCTCACATCGAACTCCATACAAGTATTGCCTCCAAATCTTAAGCACGACAACTACCGCCGCCAACACCAAGTCATGAGTGGGGTAGTTTCGCTCATGGATCTTAAGCTGCCTCGACGCATAAGCAATAACCCGGCCCTGCTGCATGAATACATAAACCAAACCAACGCTGGATGCGTCACAATAAACCATGAATCTCTCGCCCTCAACTGGAAGAGTTAATATAGGAGCGGTGGTCAATAACTCCTTGAGCTTCAAAAAGCTCGCCTCACACTCCTCTGACCAAACAAAGGGAACATCAACACGAGTCAACCGGGTCAGAGGGGCTACAATAGTAGAAAAACCCTCAACAAAGCGTCTGTAGTAACTCGCTAACCCGACGAAGCTACAAACCTCAGTAACTGAGGTAGGCCTAGCCCAATCACGTAGAGCCTCAATCTTCGCTGGATCTACCATAATGCCCTCCTTGGATACAACATGCCCTAAAATGGTACAGAGTCTAACCAAAATTGGCACTCTGAGAACTTGGCATAAAGACGCTAATCTGTCAAAGTCTAAAGCACAACCCTCAAATGCTACTCATAATCATCCCTACTCCGCGAGTATATCAAAATGTCATCAATGAAGACTATGACGAAGGAATCAAGAAAAGGCCTGAACACACGCGTCATCAAATACATAAAGGCAGCAGGGGCATTAGTCAACCCAAATGACATCACCAAGAACTCATAATGGCCATAATGGGTCCTAAATAAAGTCTTAGGGATGTCCGCTGCCCTAATCCTCAGCTGATGGTACCCGGACCTCAAATCAATCTTAGAAAACACGGTGGCACCCTGAAGCTGATCAAACAAATCATCAATACGAGGCATGGGGTAACGGTTCTTCACCGTCACCTTGTTCAGCTGCCTGTAGTCAATGCACATCCTCATAGTCCCGTCATTCTTCTTCACAAACAGAACAGGAGCACTCCAAGGTGACATACTCGGACGGATAAACCCCTTACCTAAGAGATCCTCTAACTGAACAATGAGCTCCGTGAGATCTGCAGGAGCCATCTGATAAGGCGGAATAGAAATAGGACGGGTGTCGGGCTCCAAATCTATGGCAAAATCAGTGTCACAATATAGGGGTAGGCCATGTAGGTGTGTAGGGAACACATCTGCAAACTCTCTAACCAGAGGAACTGAGTCAACTGAAGGACCCTCTCTACTCACATCTCTCACATAGGCCAAATAAGCTAAACACCCAGAAGCAACCAACTATCTAGCCCGCATAAAAGAGATGATCCCCGTCGGTGTGTGACTATAAGCACCCTACCACAACACTGGGGGAATGCCATGCATGGATAAAGTAACAGTCTTGGTGTAGCAGTCCAAGACCACATGGTTAGGGGATAACCAGTCCATGCCCATAATCACATCGAAATCAACCATATCTAGTAGAATCAACTTTAGTATCATAACCCTGGATAGTCACTAAGCAAGATCGCAATACCTGATCCACTACTAAGGACTCACCCACCGGGGTCAAAACATGAACCGGCTCTGCCAAAGACTCGTACCTCATACCCAATCGGGGAGCAAAATAAACAGATACATACGAGAATGTGTACCCGAGATCAAATAATACTATAGCAAGCTGATCGCATAATAAAAGCGTACATGTGATGACATCATCAGATGCCTCAGTCGCCGCCTTCGTCGGGGCTGCATAGAAATGGCCCTGAGCACCTCTGCCCAATGCATCTGACCTACCACCTAACCTGCCTCCCCGAGCTCCGTCTCTGGTACCCTATCGACTGTCCCGATGATGCTGGTCCTAACTAACACCTCTAGCTGGTGGGGGCACTGCTAAAATTGGTCTAGGTGCAAGGGGAGTTGGTACCCTCGCCTTCGCTAGGGGCACCCTCTGGACCAATGGTCAAGTGCACCGCAATCAAAACACCCTGAAGCTGAACGCCCCGAAGTAACCCGACTGCGGTAGGAAGGGAGGGAATCTGATCTCCTCAAACTCACTAGGACCAACCTGCTGATGCTGGCCTCCCTCAGAAGCAAGTAATGGCGCCTTAACAGGCCGACTGGACTGACCCTGCTGGAACCTCTGGCGGGGCCTATCATAGGAGTTTCTCCCTCTAGTTTGGGACCCGTTGTAGCTCCCCTGGTAGCGTGCCCTCTTATCGCTACCCCCTTGGGCCTCGCGTTGAATATGCTCCATGGATTGGGCATGATCGACCACATCAAGAAATGAACGGCCGACTGAAACCAAATGCTCTGTGTCGATCCTCAGACGGTACCGCAACCCACGTACAAAACAAAAAACTCTCACCTCCTCCGTATCTCGGGCCGGTGCTACGGACCTGGCTCGACCTCAGTGTCAATGTCTACCCCAAGATGGGGTTCTGTCTGCAGGCCCGATTGCATCAGCCCAGGCCGCGCCGCCTCGCGTGCGAGCCATACCTCGAAAGAGTGAAACAAGTGAGATTTCAAGGAACCAATAAGACACAAGCTGCACAAAAGTGAAACAAAAGAGGAAATCTTCCTAAAGACATCTTGTAGCCTCCCGAAGATAAGTTACGGACGTCTCTGCACCGATCCACAAGACTCTACTAGACGTTAGCTCTGTAAAAGTGAGACCGGTGAACCTGAGGCTCTGATACCAACTTGTCACGACCCGATTTCTCGAATCATGATGGCACCTATTATACCCTACCAGTAGGTAAGCCAACCCGAAACCCAGAACATCAAGCAATGAGTGTAAGGGTAGAAACAAGAGTAGGCAAAATTTAAGATAACAACATAACCAGGCGGAAGCAAACCAAACATATATACAAATAAAGATCCCTCCCAAAACCTGGAAGTCACTAGTACAGAGCTACTAACAAAACGAGTACAAATCCCAAAACTGGGCCACAAAAACTGAACTGTCTCGAAAGGTAAAAGACAAGTCTATAAATATAGATGGAGACTGAAAAAGTACAAAACGTCGTGTGCACACTCCCGTCTCCGGATCAGACTACTCCAAACTGGATCAACGCTAGCCACTGGTGCTCGGACCTGCATCACAAAACAGATGCAGAGCGTAGCATGAGTACCACAACAACAGGTACTCAGTAGGCATCATAGGCCGACTGAACTTGAAAAGTAAAGGCAATATGAAAAGAAGGAAAAACACAAACCGAAGTCAAGAACGAAAATCTAACTAACAATGGAATGCACACGAGTGTAGAAAGAACTAACTAAAGTAATCTATAAGCTAACTACACTTAACTGGACCCCCATAAGCCCAGAAGGTACACTCGTGCGCAAGTTTAATAAAAACCCGAACGGACCCCCATAAGCCCGACGAGTACACAGAATAATTATAACTAAAGAGAATTGCATATAAGAACCCAAAAACAGAGAACATTGAACCAAAACCTCAACCCCAATTAGTAGAATCTAATACTACGCAGGCCGAACCTCGAACAGGATGCTCACCAGAAGTACCCAAGTATCAAGAATCTGAGGCCGGAACTCTAATCGGATGCTCTGTATAGGTATCTGGGCAATAGAGGCCGGAGCTCTAACCGGATGCTCTGTATAGGTATTTGGGCAATAGAGGTCGAAACTCTAACCGGATGCTCTATATAAGTATTGGGCAATAGAGGCCGAAACTCTAACCGGATGCTCTACATAAGTATCTGGGCAATAGAAGCCGGAACTCTAACCGGATGCTCTATATAAGTATCTGGGCAATAGAGGTCGGAACTCTAACCGGATGCGCTATTTAAGTATCTGGGCAATAGAGGCCGAAACTCTAACCGGATGCGCTATATAAGTATCTGTACAATAGAGGCCGGAACTCTAACTGGATGCTCTATAAAGGTGTCAATGTAGCTGTTGAGTGAGTCCCAATCTAGTCATGCTTATAAATGTCAGTGGAACGCCGTCCACATTTAGCCAATCACTATAAGTCCTTGGAACCGAATCAAAAATCAAATTCAAATCGCGAAGCAGAACTAGTGTCGCCGACTTAACTCGTGAAGCCGTAACATCGGGGAAATAAGGATAACTATCGTCGGAGCAAGCGTATCGCCTAGCTAAGGCCCAAACTATCAGACTCAAGTCTGCTACACCAGTCTACAGGGATCTAAGTCGGCCGAGCGACGTCGGGGCAAAACTAAGGCCTATCATATTTCGAATCATGTATTTCTAAGGCAAGCCCTAGTCAAACCTAATCTAAGGCTCAACATGCTTCAAATAAACAGTAATTAAGCATGCAAACACTTCACATAGCGAGGAGGATCAATTAATAACACAAAGCATGCTCACATTTCCTGATAATTCTCTAAATAGGCCGAAAACATGATTTTTAAACACCTATACGTGATTCAATAACTACCCCACCCAAATCCCAACTAATCAACATGCATTCACATTCTCGAGCTCAATCTAAGAGACGGAAAACCGTAGCCTACCTGTAGGCCGATCACACGCGCTCCAAAATCACTTCTCCGGAGCTTTCCCTTTCCGAACGTCCTCAAAACGCTGCCCCGCTATCAAAAATACAGTCACAACGTTATTACGGTCGTTTAGACACCAAAATTACAACAAACAGAGACAGACCAATTTCGGTGTAAAAATGGGAAAAGTGGGACCCGCGCTGGAAATTCTGAAATTAACCCCAAAAGTGGGTGTTAACCGGTTCCCCCAGCTCATGTCCCAAAATGGGACACAATTCGAGGCTCGGGAACAACACAATATCAACATGCAACTAAAATCCAAATTTTCTCAAAAACTAGAAATGGGACAGCAGTTGAATCAGTGTATTTACCAGAAACTGGAGGTCTACAGTGAAATGCGACAACACCACGCCGTTCTCCTCGAAAAACCTCTCAAGATAGCCTCAAAAATCACTGAAATCGGACCTAGAAAGGCTGATAAAACAAGTCTCAAAATTCTTCCAAAATCAAGCTCACAAAAAGGGTTGTGGCAGCAGGTATCTTATGAAAATTACCTCAAACGGGGACCACAAATCACTATCCAGGCTCACCAACACGTTGTCCACGAAAAATCTCACAACTTTGCCTTTGAATCGCCCAAATCGGTTGAGAGATGAGAGAGTTATGAGGGTTTAAGTTTGGGGAAAAGTTGCTGGTTTTTCTGCATCTTATAGCAGATTTTCTGCACTTTTCCCAAAAACTAAAAGCTCCGACGGGGTGCTCCGATCTCGTTCGGAACCCCGTGCATGCAAACGAGATATGTAACCATACCAAATTCGACATTTCGGACTCAACGGCGCAGTCCAAATTTCCATCAGAGGTCATCTCGATAAAAAGTAGGTCCCACTTCCAAAAGCCAATTTAAGTCAAAAACCACAAAAGAGCTCAGAAAAATATCAAAAACCTTCAGACACAAAAGAAAGGTCAATCTAGACCAAACTTGACATTCTGGAGCTAACCACGCTGACGAAATTTTCATCTGAGCGCGTTTTCCAAGAATATTGACCAAAGTCAACCTTAAGCCAAATTTCAAAGGCTAAAACGCCTAATGATTGAAACTCACATCGAAGGCCTCGATACTCGTGCCAACTATGCTACTAGCCTAATTTGGCCATTCCGGAGCTGATGGAACCGTCAGAATTCTATTTTGTGGTCGTCTTCTTGAACTTTTGATCGAAAAGGATCGTTCAAGGTTCATAAGCTCCAAAACACTAAAACTCGCACCATAACCAAACGAACGACCAGGTGACCGAACTGTCAGTCCCAGCAAGTCATAAATGACTTGGGGTCGCTACAGGAACACTCTAAATGACACACAGAATGCAAGGCACAGAAATGACCAGGAGGGTCATTACAAAACCATGTCAACCAAAATCTTAAACTATTAGAAAATAAACACTTTTATTTATACATATTAGGTCTCTTGAATTATTAATCAATAGTTCAAGTAGAGAGGAGGACATCTATTACATGTAATTTAAGTCATACACTAACAGAGATTTCTAATTATCCATACTCGTATGATTCGTATATGCTATGAAGCATGAAAACTTCATGAAGGAAAAAAGAGAACTGCAATTGACTATTAATGCCCAAAAAAGAAAACAATTCTCGTAACTTAAACATTGAGTTAGTAACAGTAAAGTCGAATGACACATTGTAGAAAATGAATAGAATCAGATTCTTTCTTAAAGTGTAATTTTTTTTTATCGAATATATGGAAATATATGGACCGTAGTTTGCCACCCGATAATTGAGACAAACATTTGACAGTTAAGTTGGGACAAGAGCAGGCTGAAATCAACAACTTAGCACACATAGCAACTAGCTGGTTTATTGTATACCCATAGAGATCAAAAAGACGAAATAGGAAACATTCTGTTCATTTCCGCAGTTAGATGATAAGATAATAAGATAACAATCAGACATCACATCATTTGATTTTTGCTTGTAACTCCTAAAGAAAAAAAATGAAACTTTACCAATCAGTTAAATGAATGAAATGAAAGTCTACAACTAAGTTTTAACTTTTAAGTGATTGCCGATGTGCCTTGTGTTGTTGCACTTAACTTTTCCATTGCAGAGAGGAGGAGGATTATACTTTTTAGTTAGTTCTAATTAAAATAGCTACACAAAAGTTGGATCCAATGAAACCTAGATCAATGTAAGCTGCTTTGTTTCCTGAAAGATTGTGGCTTAAGCTCAGCATTAGAGAAGTATCTAGTATTCAATGTTTTCATTGCACTTTTCATAAGTTTGAACTATTTTTATATTTTTTTCTTAGGACTACCATGTATCTGCCACAATGCGTTGGAATTCAATATTTCTTGCCAAGTGATTAAGAAACATGAATGGTTTAGGAATTCTAGTATATTTCTAGATGAGCCTACCTGTTCATCCAAGCATAATTGAACAATAAGATCAACACGCTATTGTTTATTACCCTAGGGAATTCCTTGTGCTTATGCAACTTATTAAATCGCCTAATATTCCGTACAGAATATAAAGCAAAACTGTGAGACAATCCAGTCAAATGTCGTGGTGTTGATACTTAAGTAACTTTTCTGTTCAGTGTCAATCAACATTTAAGTGATCATGGATAAGGATGGATGTGCTCTTCTCTGTTCATCTTCTCATTCTGGCTTATCAGAGTTTTGGGGTACGGTAGTGCATGGTGATCTCTGTATTTCCCCTCTCTAACTCTACAAGAGCACATTTACAGAAGACATTCATCATTCGGAGACTAATGAAGACATTTTTGGCGTTCTTTCTTTCATTTTTTGAACTTTAACTCTAGTTCCTCTATTCAAATATGTCTTTATCGTGCTCCGAACTGATGACAACAGAGAAGGGATGTACCACAAGTCACAAGGATAAACTTGGTATTTGGTTGTTAAACTGACATACATGGATTTTGCTGCAGGTGGCACTATTGCTCTCTATTCCTTAATATGCAGGCATGCCAAAGTTAGCCTTTTGCCTAACAGACAAGTTGCCGATCATAAAGCTCTTTCTACCTACAAATTTGAGCACCCTCCTGAGATGAAATATTACAGTTGAAACAAAATAATGAGTACTCACGCCTATTGCCACGACTTTTCAGTGAATTACAGAGAACCCACCAATAACTCGTAATGCCCCATATTCATACAAAACAAAAACTATTAATGCAATACTGTTGTCACTCCTTAATTATCCAATAGTTACTGCAGTAATTTCTCTTTAGTAGCAGTTATTTTTCTGTAATAGTGCAGTTATTTTCCTGTAATAGTGTAGTCTTTCATTCCAGTTAAGTTAGGAAGTCATGTCCTAGTTTCTAGGGGTAGTTATTTTATAAGTATTGTATTTAAACTATCTGGTGTCTGAGAAAATATAAGCAGAAAATTATTCAAGTTTTTGAGTACTTCAAACTCAAGAGATTGCAGGTTCTCTCTTAAAGAACCAACACCATAGGTCGTTGGAAGAAAACATTTGATTTCACACTACAACGCCCCATAACCAGATCCATATCAGGGGACTATAACAAATACCGATACAAGGGTTACAAAACACATAAGCGTTAAGGCATTCCAGTAGAACATTGAATCTTGGATGTTGATTCGGATAAATAATACTCATCTCAAAGTCAGTTTCTTCAGAAGACAATCCTAGTACGTATAACTAAGAGGAGGTAATTCTGGTGCCAACTAGGTGTTGATTTAAACAAGGAGATGACTGAAAAGATCACTTTTTTATCTCACATTCAACTATTAATGCAGTATTCATTAACTAAGGCTCAAAACTTTTCAAATTAAAATATAAAAGCTCCAAAATTACCTTTGATTCAAGAATACTGCTCGTTTGTGAAGAAACTAGGGCTTCAAACTGAGTGAGTGAGTGAGTGGAGATAATTTGGTGTTGTAGCCACAAACAAAACTTATTTTAGCCCATAGACACTCAATTTCTTTTTGATATATTTTGTAGGGTTACGTTAAGAAAAAGTTTTAAAATGGGGTTGGATTGTGGGATCAGGGACATTTTCATCACTTTAAAAACTTGGGGGATAAAATACAAGTTTAAAAAAATATAACAAAGTCCCTTTTTATATTTATTAAATATTCCAACTTTTTTAAATTCATTTAATTATTCAACAATTTTTCTCTCTCTTCTCAACCTCTCTTCTTCCCTGTTTTCTTGAGTATCTCAAATAGTTAAAATATTTTTTCTCCAATCTTCTTCCCAAGTTGAAACCTTCATCCTCTTGTGCTCAGGTAAGTTCATTTTTCTTTCCCGAATAGTTTTAGCTCCATTTTACTTTTTTTTTTGCATTTTAGTTTAGTTGATTTTGAATTTTTACAAAAAAGTGATTGTTCTTGTAACGCCCCAAAATACTAACCACGAGTCGCATGTCGATTTACCGTTGCTTAATTACTACAATATGTTTTATTCTCATTTTGGGAACTTGAAATTTTGTGATAATTGAAAACTTGCTTAACATAATTGTGATCGTAATTTAAGGTATTGTATTGGTATATTTTCGTAATATTCTAATTAGAATTATGTATAACTTTAAAAGGAGGTGAGGGATATATATATAGGTGTATATGTATGCATTTTGGGCAGCACACAATTATTTGGGCATCACCTTTGAAGGACAACTGTAAAGGGGATAAACATCACTTTTGGTGACTATATGTTTACACCTCCTCTATAGTGAAATTCATGTTCCTTAGCTCTAATAAACCTAGTGAACTCTCTCTAACCATATTACTCTCAAAATCACAAGAGGAAAACTTGGCCCTTTTGGTTGGAATTCGAGACACACACTTCTTTTTGGTAAGTGACGAAATTTGTTTCTGAGCTGGGTAGTGTTTAGTATTTTATGCATATCTCTTTCTCTAGAACTTAGTTTACAGTGAATAATATGATGTGGAAAGATAATTCGTAGACCTACAACTCTTGTGTTTATGTAAAACTCTAATTTAGCTGTTATTCATTCCAAATATGGGACGCAACATAGGACAAGTTCTGTCCAGATTTTGAAATTACAAATCCTGTATGAACAACTGTTAGTATTTTGAATATATCTTTTCGTACAAAATATATTTTGCGGTGATTCTTATTTTTTTGCTACCCTAAGAGATGTATCTACATCTTTCATTAAGGTTATAAAGTCTAGTTTTTCCGTTTTCCTTTTCAAATCTAAGTTGCGACATGAGGTACTAGGCTGGCCAGAATTACTGTATTGGGAGCATAGTCGTATTTGTACAGGCTAAGCTTACTTGTGATGATAATCTTGTTTTACTTCGATATTATTGAGAAACTAGGAATTAAAGAAGTTATTTAATTGTATTTTTAAGGTTATATATACTCGTGAACAAGTTCATGACCTTGAAACGTTGGTTGGTCTACGGTCTGAATTCACGAAATTGTGTTGGACTGTTTCTTTGCTAAAGCACTGAGGTTTGTGTATAAACTTGTACTTGTGACTCTTTTAACTTCTGGTATAACTGAAAGTTGATCTTGGTATGGTTACCTCTTGTCACTTTGCATTGTCGTGTTGGTATCCTTTAAGACGTTAAAGACGCTTGTGTAACTCGCCCACTTATACTGATTGTTTGATCACTTGGCACTCTTGTTGGGACCTTGTCCTTCTTGTGGCTATGACTTTGTCACTATTGGCATGCCTCTTGATTAGGATCATTTGCCATCTTGACTCTGGATTTTAGTCCGTCTTAAGAATGGAAGTTGTCCATTTTAAGTATGAACTAGAAAGCCATTTGTAATATGGTTCTTGGTTCTCTTGATTATTGGGCTTTGACCCTTCTTGATACAGGGTGTTGGCCCTTCTTGATACCTACTTGTTCTTGGTTTGATGGCATGATGTATATATTGGGCGAGCCTTGTTGTTGAATCTCTTAGAAAATGGTGCTATGAGCGTTCTTGACATTTGGATCTTTAAATATCGAACTTGATACTCTTTATATATTGTTTACTTGATTTATTTATTATGTTCAATTATGCTGCCCATGACTTGAGAAAGGTAACTTGGTGAATCTGAGGGCTCCGAACCTATAGGTTTTGCACCACTAAGCTATATGCTTAGTGATAGTTGTTTCTATCGTAGAAAATGTTCGAGAGGATGCATGAAGCTGGCAATTGGAGATGGAGATTTTGAGAGCCTTAAGGAAATCACATTTGCATATAGGCATCTATATTTTGTATAAACCTTTTGGTCACAGTCAATGGGAATAATACAACATGAAGACAGGACGCATTAATATTCTAAAACAAAGACGATACAGAATGGGCTCCTCTGTTGCGCCGTACTGCTTACTTTGAAACCTATTCGGATGGCGCGAGATACAATAGGATTTTCTTTCTTGTTGCGTGAAAGTGCTTGAGCGACCGTCGTGAAAGATTTTTAGCGGGGAAGGCAGCCGAGTCGTCCGTCTTATCTTAGAAATTGCCTTATTAAGGTCCCATCTGTTGTAACCCTTACATTGCATTCTAGCGAGTTTTAAGTTTTATTCTTCGTTTCATGTGGTTCCTCGGTAGGTAGGGCTTCCATTAGTATAGTACCGTGTGCTTGTGTAGGGACTTGTACATGATCTATGTGTTGTATATTTACATGAAATTTTGAGGACTAATTTGATCATGTCACCATGGATTGTAATATAAGCATGTCTATGTGTTTTGTTCCTTTGGGGTGTGTAAACCCAAGTCTTGTAATACAAAAAATTTACTATTAGTTTTGAATGTTTGTGTGAAGCATGAACCGACTGATTTCGGTACTCGAAAGTTGGTAATATTCTTGTTATCTCATCCTTAAGTGTGAGGATATTATATGCATGAAAAGCTCGTCTGTTATTTGCTTAAATTATTCTGGGAGGGTTTTTCCGTCATAAGTTAAATTCCGCGTCATGTCAATTGTAACATCAAATAAATGTTTGAATGGGCAAGATGTATATCCTTAACTAAATTATTCATTATGAACCTTATCCCTCTACTAGATTAAAATCAATATGGCCTTCATTAATGTCTTTTAAATGTCGCAAGTATTGAATTAGGTTTCTCGTTAAGTGGTAGTATTCCTCTGAAAGGGTCTCTACAGTTCTTGATTAAATTTGTCAAAATTTGATATGTTTTGAGTTCTTGTTTCTTGATTCCGCATCTTTAATTGTGCTTTTCTTTGGAAAATTGTTAGAATTTTTTTAACTTTTATATTTATATTGTCTATCGATTTTTAAAAAAAATTATGTGTTTTAGTTGACGTTCATGGGGTTCTGATTGTTATCTTTTGCATTTTCCCTTTCTAAAATTACTGCTCCTTATTTTGCATGTTTGATAGAGTACTTTTTTGTTTCATTTAATAGACTAGTGGTCGATAGATTTATCACTACAAATTTATTTTTGCTTATAGATCGTATAGTATGGCTAAAGATAGAAAATCATTAAAGAATATGTTTCTACTTGTATCAGTAAGAAACGTAAAAGTTGAAGAAGTTGATCACCTTAGATTTTTTTTGTTTGAGTAAGGTGGGAGTTTATCATGATTAGTGCCGGCAAAATGAGCCCATATTTTGGTAACCCGCCCAACTCGCCCATATTTAATGGGTTGGGTGAGTAAATATGGGTTATACCCATATTCAACCCATAAAAATATTGGTAAAATATGGGTAAAATATGGGTAATATGGGTAAAATATGGATTAGCCAAAAGAGTTAAGCTTCTAACTTTTATTCACTCAAAACTCATGATAATACCAAATATATTGTAACTTCTCTTCCTTTTTATGTTCTTCTATAAAACTAATTATTTTTCTCTATAATTGAAAATTTGAAGTCTTTGGCCCTCCAAAAATATCTATTTTAAATGTACATTTCTTTTGTTAATTATAATTATATTTTTTTATTTGTTTAATTTTATATTGGATAATAAATAATAGTGTAAAATAACCAAATCATGTACTAATATTGACATTACTTAAAGTGCATTAAGCATGTTTTAAGGTGTGTTTGGTATGAAGGAAAACATTTTCACCCCTACCCTCAACCCCCCCTCCACTCCTTACCAGCCCCCACCCCCAAAAACAAATTAAGTTTTTTTTTAAAAAAAAAATTGAACTTTAAAATTTCATTTTTTTACCCCTACCCTGACCCCCCACGCACCCCCTACCAGCCCCCCCACCCCTCAAAAAAAGAATTTGAAGTTTTTTTAAAAAAATATTTTCAACTTCAAAATTTTATCTTTTTCATCCCTACCATCGACCCCCACCCACCCACCCCCTACCAGCCCCCACCCCCACCCCCAAAAAAAATTTAAGTTTGTTTTTAAAAAATATTTTCAACTTCAAATTTTTATTTTTTCACCCCTACCCTTGATCCCCCTCCCCACTCTCCCCAACCCCGAAAAAAAAATTAAGTTTGTTTTTTAAATTTATTTTCTAGTCTAGTAAAAATAAAAGATATTTCTCAAAAAAAAATTACATTCATAAACCAAACACTACAAATCTTTTCTGGAAAATATTTTCTACTCACCAACCAAACCTGAGAAAATAAGTCAAAAATCTACTTGTTTTCGAGGAAAACATTTTCTAGGAAAACATAAATTTATTTTATATGAAAAAGTTATAAGATTTATTTTTTACTTTTATGATAACCAACGGAAGCCACTGATGGTCTGTTGTCTGACACGGTCTGTAGGTGAGGTCTGTCATTGGGGGCCAGGGTTTAGTGTTCTCTATTGAGTTTTTGGCCAAAAACATCCTTAAACTATACCCCAAACTTAAACTACATCCTTAAAATATATTTTTTCGCAAAAAACATCCTCTAAGTATTTGAAAGTTAACAATTTTCATCCTTATATTAGATATCATCAAAAAACTAAGGGATCCTACAAACACATGAGCAGTTCACGTGACTATCAACAAAAAATTTGCTACATAATTTCCTTAGCTGCTATAAGAAGTTCCTGAAATAAATAGTAAAAATCTTAGACATCATTGCTTACTCAAAAGAAAAATGTTTGGATGGTGTGAGGATGCATGATCTACACTTTTCCTCATTTAGTAACGAAAAGAAGCTAGAGCTTAATTATCTTTACCTTTTTTCAAAGCCACACTGTATTTAGAGCAATAAATTTTTGGGCTAATCTGATATTGAAGTGATCAAAATATTGATCATGTCTCGCATTTGAGTTTAATTCTACATTATTAGAAGCAGAAGTCTCCAACAAACGTCGCTTCTAACATAATTAATTGAGAAGAAACATATTTCAACTAATAATATTTTTAGTATCAAATTACATGAAAAATAAATGAAAAAAACAGTCAAATTAAAATATTTTGCATAATGCTAAACTAAATTATCAAAAAAGTTCACGATAGTATTTTTGGCGTATCTAAGAATAATAATTACGAAGGGATGACTTGATTTTTGTGGGATCTGTTAGTTTTCTAATAAATTCAAGTAGAAGGATAAAAAAATTTCACTTTTAAATACTTGAAGGATGTTTTCTGCTAAGAATAATACTTTAAGGATGTAGTTTAAGTTTAGGGTATAGTTAAAGGATGATTTTGGCCAAAAACTCGTTCTCTGATCCCACCCACGGCTAACTAGTACGGTCCATCGTTAGACCGTAGGTGTGGCCATAGGTGAGGGTCAACAGCCATTTTGGAGGAAAATAGCTTTGGGATCAACTTCAAACAGTCATATCTTTTAGCACAAAAAGAATTAGGTGACCCATGACCTATCAAATTAAAGAAAATTGAATCCTCTTTCCAACGCCATCGAGTTTTCTAAAATCCAAGCTCGGAGTAAAAGGTTATGCTCATTTTAGTGAAGCCCTATTGGGCAGAACATGAACCACGACCCATTCGACGGTTGGTAGTTCAAACGACGGCTCGTCAGTCCTGTAGTAGATGGCACTCATCAGTTTTAAGTCAGAGACATTTTGGTCCTTTTTCCTATGTATTAGGCACTTAAATTATGTCGTTTGATGCCTAAACTACGTCGTTTTACTCAGTATTAGTGTAATAATCCAGTCAGAACCTACCCATAACCCTCATTCTCAAAAAATCACCCAACTTAGAGCGAAAGAAGAGAATAGTCGACAATTTCTTCCCAAGAACAAGAAGAGGTGTTCTTCAAGGTTTAGCCTCGATATCCAAAGAATTTCTCTATAGATTTCGTCACCAGGTATGTAGGATTTCACTAGTGGGTTCCTTTCATTCACTAGGTCCCTACAATTCAGTCAGTTCCTTGACTCTACATAGCTTGTTTTGTTTAAACCTAGGATTTGTAAAATCTTAGGAATTTGTTGTGATTTCAGTTGCTATAGAATCCATAGTCTAAATAACATGTTTTCTTGAAAACGTTGCATAATTCCTTGTATAAACTCAGAACCCTAGATTGTGTAAATTCTCTTAGTTCATGAATTATACTTGCTAGGTTAGTTAAACATAAAATCATGCTCTAGATTTCAATGTCACATTCTCAGTTAGCATGTCAATTTTTGATCTATTCATATTTAGTGCATTTTAGCTTCATGAATATTTAGATGGGAGTAGACTGAGCACCGAGTTGGACTAGGGTTCAACGTACCCTCAAAGTCCCAGAACTACGTGCCCACGTAGGTTTATAAGTCCCCTTAGTTGGGCATCAGATTTAGTGATCACGCCATAGTCATGCCTTTATACCCCTGGCAAGGTATATTAGGTCCTCTCGATGGAACATATATATCGGACTCCACGTTTAGCTCATGTGGTTTATGTCTGTTAATAGTAGCTCCCATATTCAGACTCTTAGTGCATTTGACCAGGTTTTCAGTATATATTTCAGCATTCCATTCAGTATGTTAATTTCATGATTAGTACTTGGTCATTGCATTGAGTTCAAATATTTTCAGTTATACTTCACTACATATCTATATTTTTGTTTAGATTATATCATTGCCCAGTTATGTATTGTTCAGCCTATATACTTTATTCGGTGTAGTATCTATATCATGCATGCTTAGTACTGATGCATACTTTGCGCTACATCATTTCATGATGTAGTTCCAGTACTCAGTATCCAGATCACGCATAAATCGATTCACGGTCCACATTCAGTAGCTTCAGTGGTGAGTCCTCAAATTTTGAGGACAATAGACATGCTTTAATTTTAGTCTTTAGTTTCAGTTTTCAGGTTTTGTTAGAATTAGCTGGGGGTATGTCCCAGCAACTCAACTAATGCTAGACGTTTTTCAGACATAATAGTATATGCAACTTGAGTTGTTAAGTGGTGTTTCAGTCATCACTAGACTTTCATTATATTTATACATTCAAACTAGTTGGAATTTTCCTTACTTTCAGTTATGAATTGTTTTAGCTTCTTCATAGTACATGTCTTATTCAATTATTCTTAGTATGCTTGATATATGCCAGATACAGGTTAGTTTGGGATCACTCACGTTCCTAGGTCCCGTGTTACGTCAAGGGGGTAGCCTCGGCGTGTGACAAACTTGGTATCAGAGCATTAGGTTCAAGAGTCCTAAGGTGTCTGAAACCCGTACTAAGTATAGTCCCTTTTATGAGTGTGAAGCGTGCCACACCTATGAGGGGGAGGCTACAAAGTGTTTTAAGAAAACTTCACCTCCTTTGCTAATCTTATCATGCGTGAGGTATGATTCAAATTTTCTTTTCTAATCCGTCGTTATGCATTACATATAATGCCTCATCGTAGAGTTAACGCATGGAATGCTAGTGCACACAATGCTAACACAGTTCCTCCAGTCCCGAACAATGAGGTTACGAATGCAGAATTTTGGAATACGATCCAGCTCTTGGCTCAGAGTGTAGCCAATCAGAACAATCAGCATGCCATAGTTCTTGCAAACACTATGGTGGATCAACTGCAGCTAGGGCTTAAGACCTTTTTCATATGAATCCGGCAGAATTTCTATGGTCGTAGGTTGGTGAGGACTCACAGAACTTCATTGATGAAGTCAAAAAATCTTAGAGGTGATGCAGGTGACTGGAAAGGACAGGGTGGAGCGAGCATCCTACCAACTTAAGGATGTGGCTCATATCTGGTTCACTCAGTAGAGAGACAACAGGGGTGCGGATGCAGCTTCTATGACTTGGGATTGTTTTACTAGAGCTTTTCTGGACAGGTTATTACCAAGGGAGTTGAGAGAAGCTAATACAGATTCTTCCCAAAGGAGTTGAGAGAAGCTAAGCCACAAGAGTTTATGAATTAGAAGAAGTGTTCAATGTTGGTCCAAGAGTACGGGCTGAAGTTCACCCAACTTTCTAGGTATACTCCACATATCGTTGTTGATTCGAGGGCACAAATGAGCAAGTTCTTGTTTGGAGTATCTGATTTTGTAAAGACCGAGTGCAGGAATGCTATGTTGTTAAGGGATATGGATATCTCCAGACACATGACTCATGCTCAGCAGGTTGAGGGAGATAAGCTTAGGGAAATGGCTAAGGACAACAAGAAGGCTAGAATAGGGAATTATGAATACTTTCAGTAGAGATCAAGTGGTGGAAATCTCTCACAATTTCAGCAGAGGTCTACAGCCCTAGCACCTTCATCAGTTAGTGCTCCATCCCCTAGGTTTTGATAGGATCAGAAAGGTGGGGCATCAGGCTCTAAGTCTAAGGGGAGTACTTCAGGTAACAGGACTTTCCTAACTTGTCCAAGGTGTGGTAAAAACCAGCCAGGCGAGTGTCTTGCAGGTAGGAAAGGGTGCTTTGGGTGTGGTCAGACATGTCATAAGTTGAATAATTGTTCTTCTGCCAGGCAGGGGCAAGGAGGTAACAACAATAGGGCTCAGTCTACAGCTGCAGCAACACCAACAGGTTGCCCAACTCAGTAAGGTGCTTCGTCTGGTACAAGTGGTGGTCAGTGCCAAAACAAGTTTTATGCTCTTTAGGCTTGCCAGGACCAAGAAGATCCTCCCGATGTGGTCACTGGTACGTTGAGAGTTTTTATTTAAATGTTTATGCATTGTTAGATCCAGGGGCTACACTATCTTTTGTAACTCCGTATATAGTAGTAAACTTCAGTGTCAATCCAGAAACTCTCTTAGAACCCTTCTCAGTCTATACTGTAGGTAGTGACCTAGTTATAGCTAGACGGGTATACATAAATTGCCCTATCACAGACTCTCAGAAAGTCTCCTTACCAAACCCTATAGAGTTAGAAAAGATAGATTTCGATATCATTCTAGGCATGGATTGGTTGCATTCCTATTATAACTCAGTTGATTGTAGAACTAGGATCATTCGGTTTCAGTTTCCAAATGAGTCAGTCTTAGAGTGGATGGGTAGTAGCTCAGTGCCTATAGGTCGATTTATGTCTTACCTTAAGGCTAGAAAATGATTTCCAAGGGGTATACCTATCATCTTGTTCGGGTTAAAGATTCAAACTTGGAAACCCCAACTCTTGAGTCAGTTCTAGTAGTAAATGAGTTTCTCAAAGTGTTCCCATAAGATCTTCCCAGAGTTCTTCCTGAAAGGGAAATCAACTTCGAAATAGATCTGCTCCTAGATACCCAACTTATTTCGATTCCTCCTGACGGAATAGCTCCAACCGAGCTTAAGGAATTGAAAGAGCAGTTGAAAGACCTTCTAGATAAGGGCTTTATCAGACCCATTATCTCTCCATTTGGTGCTCCAGTGTTGTTCGTGAAAAAGAAAGATGGTTCTCTCAGGATGTGCATTGACTATTGTCATTTGAACAAAGTCACAATCAATAACAAATATCCCATCCCCAGGATTGATGATTTGTTCGACCAACTTAAGAGTGCTATTTGGTTTTCTAAGATAGACCTTAGATCCGGCTATCATCAGCCCAGAGTTAGAGATAGTGACATCCCAAAAATAGCCTACAGAACTCGATATGGTCATTATGAATTTGTAGTTATGTCTTTTGGACTAAAAAATGCTCTTGCAACTTTCATGGACTTAATGAACAGGGTGTTCAAACAGTATTTGGACTTGTTCGTTATTGTCTTTATTGATGATATCCTCATTTATTCTCGGAGTGAGGAAGACCATATGACTAATCTGAGGATTGTTCTGCAAACTCTCAAAGATCGCCAGTTATTCTCTATGTTCTGCAAATGTAAATTATGGTTATAGTCGCTAGCTTTCCTTGGTCATGTAGTATCCAGCAAAGGGATCCAAGTAGATTCTCAAAAAATTGAGGCAGTAAAACACTGACCCAGACCCACCTCTCCAACAGATACCAGAAGTTTCTTGGGTTTGGCCTGTTATTATAGGAGATTTGTTGAAGGATTTTCATCTATAGTTTCCCCATTGACCAAGTTGACTCGAAAGAAGGTCAAATTTTAGTTGTCAGATGAGTGTGAGAAAAGCTTCTCAGAACTGAAGACTAGGTTGACTACAACTCCTATCTTAACTCTACCAAATGGTTCAGACGGTTCTGTGATTTATTGTAATGCATCTAGGGTTGGCCTAGGTTGTGTGTTGATGCAGTGAGATAAGGTCATAGCGTATGCTTCTAGACAACTTAAGGTCTAGATTTTTCATTCTTTCCAAAAATGACTCTTTCTAATTCTAGCTCTTTCTAGTTGGTGTTACAATATCTCCCCCTTGAGAACATTCATCCTCAAATGAGCTAATCATATCAGGCTCAGGGCGTAATCTAATATTCAGTTCAAACACACAACAAGAAAAAATGCAAAAACAACATGCCAACTTATAAATAAATACCAAGAAAAGGATTAGTACCTTAATTTAGATATTCTCTGGATTCAAAGAGGTGTGGGTATCTCTTCCTCATATCCTCCTCAACTTCCCAAGTGGCTTCCTCAACAAACTGATTCTTCTAAAGAACTTTGACTAATGCTACCTCTTTTGTTCTCAACTTACGAACTTGTCGGCTAGAATCTGAACAAGGACCTCCTCATAAGACAAGCTATCCTTGATACCAATATCTTCAGTTTGTATGATAAGTGAAGGATCTCCCATGCACTTTTTCAACATTGAAATATGAAATACCAGATGAACTGCTCCTAACTCTTGGGGTAGCTCTAACTCATAAGCTACATTACCAATCTTTTTAGATATTTTGTAAGGACCAATATACCGGGAACTAATCTTCCCCTTTTTACCATATCTCATAACACCATTCATGGGTGAAACTTTCAATTATACCCAATCATCTACTTCAACTCTAACTCCCTTCTCCTAACATCAGTGTAAGATTTCTGACGACTATGCGCTGTTTTCAACCTCTCTTGAATAACTTTCACTTTCTCCATAGCTTGATGAACTAAGTATGGTCCTATCAACCCAACTTCATCAACTTCAAACCATCCAATAGGAGATATGCAATTTCTCCATAAAGAGCTTCATAAGGGGCCATCTACATGCTAGAGTGGTAACTATTGTTGTAAGCTAACTCAATGAGAGGTAGGTAATCATCCCAATTACCCTTGAAATCAATCACACAGGTCCTCAACATATCTTCTAAGGTCGAAATAGTGCGCTCTGCTTGACCATCTGTTTGAGGATGGAAAGCAGTACTCAAGTTCATCTTTGAACCCAAACCTTTCTGAAAAGATTTCCAGAACTGTGCAGTAAATTGTGCACCTCTATCTAAAATAATAGATAACGGAAATCCATGAAGTCTTACTATCTCCTGAATGTATAACTTGGCATAATTCTCTGTTGAATGGGTAGTCTTTACCGGCAAAACGTGGGCAGATTTGGTCATTCGATCCATAATCACCCAAATAGAATCACGTTGCCTGCAAGACCGTGGAAAACATGTGATGAAATCCATATTAATCATCTCCCACTTCAATTCTGAAAGTTCTATATTCTGAGCCATACCCCCAAGCCTTTGGTTCTCTACTTTAACTTGTTGGCAATTCAGGCATTTAGCAACGAACTCAACAATGCCTTTCTTCATACTACTCCACCAATATGACCTCTTCATGTATTATCTTTTCATATGACCTCTGTAGGGAGGAGCTTTAATGAGGTAACAGACTTTGTGAATAAAGTGGAGGGGTGAGGCGAGACGGTCAAGCTAATGCATTGGCAAAAAGGGCTAATAACTTGGGTAACTTTCAAGGTTCTTACTCCAAGGGGTCTGGAAGGCCACTGCTTGCAGCCAAGCCAATTCAGTCTGCTATGCCCGCCTCTACATTTAATTACTCGGGAACTCCACCTCATAATTTGATTCAGGATAGCCAGGGAGTCGCTCCTTCAACATGAAACAAGCCATCTTTTGATCGTACATGTTACAACTATGGAGAACCTGGGCATATGAGAAGAGATTGTCCCCAACCATGAGTGTTGGAATCAGCGTAGCAGCCATCTGGAGCAATGGTACCCGTAGGAAATGGTAATAATGGTCGAAGGCATCCATATGGTGGGCAAGGAGGTAATCAGCAAGGACATGGAGGCAGAGGAAATGTTAATGCAGGCAGGGGTAACGTGCATCCAGGAAGAGAGGTCGCTCGTCATAATGATAGGGCTCAGTGTTGCGCCTTTTTGGGCAAGAATGAGGCAGAGGCATCTGACCGAGTGATCACATGTACTATTCTTGTCTGTGATCGGATGCCTAATGTGTTATTTGATCTGGGTTCTACTTTTTCCTATGTATCTGTGCGATTTGCCTTAGAATTTACTATGATTTGTGATATACTTGATGCCCCTATCCATGTTTCTACCCCAGTTTGAGAGTTAGTCATAGTCACCCATGTCTATCGTGCTTGCCCTATTTTGTTTATGGGTTTTCAAACTTGGGTTGATTTGGTGAATTTTGGATATGATTGACTTTGATATAATCTTAGGCATGACTTGGTTGTCCCCATATTATGTTGTGCTTAATTGTAATACTAAGTCTGTAACTCTAGAAATTCAAGGAAGGGAAAAAGTTAGAGTGGGAAGGGGTGTTCAAGCCTAAGAAAGCTAAGATCATATCCTTCATTCGGACTAGGAAACTGGTAGGCAGGGTTGTTTGGCTTATTTGGCTCATATTAGGGATGTTGAGGTTGAGACGCCATCTATTGAGTCTATTCATGTGGTGTCAGAATTTATAGAAGTGTTTCCTAATGACTTGCCTGGTATGTCTCCGGATAGATATATAAACTTTTACATTGATTTAGAATCGGGTACTCGTCCCATTTCTATCCCTCCATATCGCATGGCTCCGGTAGAATTAAGAGAGCTTAAGGCTCAAATCCAAGAGCTTCTTGATAAGGGATTTATTCATCCTAGTGCTATCCCGTGGGGTGCGCCAGTTTTGTTTGTTAAGAAAAAAGATGGTAGTATGAGAATGTGTATAGATTACCGGCAATTGAATAGGTTCACTATTCGAAACAAGTATACTTTGCCTCGAATAAATGATCTATTTGACCAATTTCAAGGTGCATCAGTTGTCTCCAAGATTGATCTAAGGTCTGGCTACCATCAGTTGAAAATTAGGCCTGATGATGTGCCCAAGATGGCGTTTAGAACCCATTATAGGCACTACAAATTCTTAGTTATGTCTTTTGGTTTTACTAATGCGCCTGCAACTTTTATGAGTTTAATGAATGGGTTGTTCAAGCCATTTCATAATGCATTCATCATAGTATTTATTGATGATATTTTGGTCTATTCGAAAAGTGAGGATGAGCATGCCGACCATCTTCATATTATTCTGGGTGTTCTTGGGAAACAAAGGTTGTATGCTAAATTTTCTAAGTGTGAATTTTGGTTGACTTCTGTTACAGTTTTGGGATATGTAGTTTCGAAAGAAGGGGTAGTGGTAGATCCTCAATAGATTGAGGCGGTTAAGAATTGGGTTCGACCAAGTTTCGTGACTGAAGTTAGGAGTTTTGTGGGGCTCGCTAGTTACTATCGTCGATTTGTGAAGAACTTTGTTTCTATTGCCACTCACTTGACAAATTTGACCAAAAAGGAGATACCATTTGAATGTACTGAAAAATGTGAGGAAAGTTTTCAAAAGTTCAAGACTCATTTGACCACCACACCTATTCTAGCATTACCGGTTGAAGGTAAATATTGTATTATTTATTGTGATGCTTCACATTCTAGTTTGGGTGATGTGTTGATGCAGGTTAAGAATGTTATAGCTTATGCATCGCGACAATTAAAGGTGCATGAGAGAAATTATCCAACACATGATTTGGAGTTGGCAGCGGTAGTGTTTGCTCTCAAGATCTGGCGGCATTCCCTCTATGGTGTGAAGTTTAAAGTGTTTACTGATCATCGTAGATTGCAGCATGTGTTCACTCAAAAGGATCTAAATTTGAGACAACGAGGGTGGATGGAGCTACTTAAAGATTATGATGTCACCATTTAATACCGTTCGGATAAGGCTAATGTAGTGGCAAACGCTTTGAGTTGAAAACCGGTGAGTATGGGTAATCTAGCTTGCTTGAGTGTAACCAAGCGACCTTTGGCTAAGGAAATTCAGAACTTGGAGTCTAAGTTCATGCAGTTAGGCATCTCAGAAAGAGGTGGGGTGTTAGCTAGCATTTAAGTGAGGGCCACATTCATTGAGGAGATCAAGGCCAAACAGTTTGAGGATGAAAATTTGAATGAACTTAAGAAGAAAACTGTGATTGATAAGGCACAAGAGACCACTCTCAATGCGGAAGGTGTGCTCAGTTTTAAAGGAAGAATTTGTGTACCTAGAGTAGATGACTTGATTAAGATATTATTGGTAGAATCTCATGGTTCGCGGTATTCTATTCATCCGAGTGTGACGAAGATGTATCAAGACTTGAAGCGAATTTATTGGTGGCCGGGCATGAAGAAGGATATAGCGGAGTTTGTGGCTAAGTGTCAAAATTGCCAACAAGTGAAGTATGAACATCAAAGGCCTGCAGGTTTGCTTCAAAGAATGTTGATTCCAAAATGAAAGTGGGAGAGGATAGCCATAGATTTTGTGGTTGGTCTTCCCAAGACTTTGGGGAAGTTTGATTCTATTTAGGTAGTGGTTGATAGATTGACTAAGTCAACTCATTTTATTCCGGTAAGAATAGATAATAATGCTGAACAATTGGCTAAAGTTTATGTGAAAGAGATAGTGAGATTACATGGGGGGGCCCTCTCTATCATCTCAAACTGTGGTACCCAATTCACATAAAAGTTTTGGAGGAAATTACATGATGAATTGGGCACACAAGTCACTTTTAGTACAACCTTCCATCCACAGACAAACGGGCAGTCGAAGAGGACTATTCAAGTGTTAGAAGACATGTTGAGGGCATGTGTGATTGATTTTGGAGGGCATTGGGATAAATTCATACCTTTGTGTGAGTTCTCCTATAACAATAGTTATTACTCCAGCATTGATATGGCACCATTTGAGGCACTATATGAGAGGGGATGTAGATAACCCATAGGATGGTTTGATGCTAGAGATGTGAAACCATTGGGGGTTGATTTAGTGAATGATGCTCAACATAAGGTTAGGAGTTTTCAAGCTAAGATTTTAGCCACCCAAAGTAGACAGAAGAAGTATGCTGACCATAAGGTAAGAGATATGGCATTTCAAACTGGTGAGAATGTTCTTCTTAAGGTATCACCCCTGAAAGGGGTGATGAGATTTGGCAAGAAGGGCAAGCTAAGTCTGCGATACATTGGTCCCTTTGAGGTTCTTGAGTGTGTAGGGCCCGTGGTCTATAGATTGACTTTACCTCCTAACCTATCGGGAGTTCATCCGGTATTTCATGTTTCCATGTTTAAGAGATATCATGGGGACATAGATTACATCATTAAGTGGGACTCAATTGTGTTAGACAAGGACTTACAATATGAGGAGGAACCAATGACAATTCTTGATCGTGATATGCGTAAGCTGAGGACCAAGGAGATTAAGTCCGTGAAAGTTCAATAGAAGCATCGCTACTAGGGAAACCGAAAGGGACATGCGAGACAAGTATCCCCAATTATTCGTTGAATCAGGTACTACTTCATTCTTTTCTTAGCCTATTTTTCTAAGTTTGTCACTAGGGGACGAGTGATGGGTAAATTGGTATCTATTGTAACGACCGGTTTCCGTCGTTATAGAAAAGCCAACGGGGAAATTTTTTTGCCCGAAAAACTTTTTTGTAGTAACTTGGGATTTCCCAACCTAATCCAGATTTGGATGAAATTAGAGCTTGTGAGGTCTTGGGAAATTTGGTAACAATTGGGTGATCTAATTATGAATTTGATCACATGAGTAGATAGATAAGTCGTTAAGGAACCCGTACGATATTACGGAATTGAATTCGGGCGAGTAGAACTCCCGGAATCAATCTTAGCGTGAACGGGTAGTTTCTGAGTGTCGTTGGTTAAAGGTGTGTCGTTGGTTAAATAGCTCACTGTTTCGTGCAAGCCGCTTTGGCGGTGATTTTGGTCGCTAGGGCGGGGCCGCTGTATCAGGGTGATGATCGTTGTGGTGGGCCAGACGAGACTTAAAGTCGTAAATAAACCCCAAAAATATTTTATTCTGCAATTTTTGAATTTGAGAGCTAAGGAACGAACCCAGGGCATTTCTTGACAGTTTTCCACCATTCTTGAAGCTAAAGGTAAGATTTTAAGTCCCCGAATCTATTTTTCAATCCGTAGAACGTAATCTAATGAGTAATTATCGATGGGGGAGGGTTTTGATCTAGAATCTATGGTGGAAACAATCCTAATTTGGATACTTCAGATCATGGGTTTGATCTAGGGTTCATAGAATTGCTAGTAATTTGGGTAATTAGTGATTGTTTATTCATTCCCGTGTCATTATGATTATTTGTAGACCAAGTACAAGCGAAACAAATTCGGAAAGGGAAGGATCAAGTTTATTAGGGTTTTATCGTTGTGGTGGGCCAGACGAGACTTAAAGTCGTAAATAAACCCCAAAAATATTTTATTCTGCAATTTTTGAATTTGAGAGCTAAGGAACGAACCCAGGGCATTTCTTGACAGTTTTCCACCATTCTTGAAGCTAAAGGTAAGATTTTAAGTCCCCGAATCTATTTTTCAATCCGTAGAACGTAATCTAATGAGTAATTATCGATGGGGGAGGGTTTTGATCTAGAATCTATGGTGGAAACAATCCTAATTTGGATACTTCAGATCATGGGTTTGATCTAGGGTTCATAGAATTGCTAGTAATTTGGGTAATTAGTGATTGTTTATTCATTCCCGTGTCATTATGATTATTTGTAGACCAAGTACAAGCGAAACAAATTCG
>JAJOOS010002130.1:0-42655 GCA_029582725.1 Solanum chiquidenum
GTCACTTTGTAAGAGAAAGAATTTGTCAAGGAGTACTGAAGACAGAATATATTAACACCAAGCATCAACTTGCTGATCTACTCACAAAGAGTCTTGGACAAGGACAACACCATCTACTACTAAGCAATCTTGGAATGAAAAATATATTTCAACCATAAGCTTGAGGGGGAGTGTTAGCAAATGTAGAAATAACAAAGCTTATGGTTATGTTAGTTAGAAGCTTCCAAAAGTTAGTTACTAGCGGATGACATGGCAATAGTTAGCTACAAAGTTTGTTAGAGATATTTTGTATTCATTTAGAGTGAGAGTAGTATATAAAAGCATGTATGTACAGATTCACTGTATCAAGACATTAATACAATCTTCTTCCTTCTTCTTTCAAATGCTCTGTAAATTCTCCAAGTCTTAAACTCCATTCATGGAGTTATCAGTGTTTGTTGCATTAAGGATGCATGTTTCCTTTTGTACCCCATGACCATCTTCTTTGAATGACCAATATTTACAATCTTTAAGTTATCTTGCACGCACAAATATAATAATATGACATATTTGTTTCTGTTTGTATTTTAAAGATATGAACATTCTCTTAACAATCAAATATACTCTTACATTTTAGAGCTGAATTCCACTCTTGCTTCTAGAAAACAACTTTCCAAAACCATTTCTACTTTTGGATGTTGTCACTTGAGTAGCTGATGATGATGATGACGAAGAAGAGGATGATTCCCCTTCATTTCCATTCATAGAATGACTAGAATTCTCAATCTTTGGAGTGTCTGAATTGCTGTTTCGGGTAAATGTCTCGTTTACATGTAACTTCCATTCCTCTCCACTAGCTCCAGCCACAACTGATCCTTCCCCAGAAAGTCCAGGAAGATTTGCAGTGTCTATCAAGAAATCTTCTAAAGTGGCTAGTGAATGAAGCTGCTTACCAAGAGATGCAATTGTTTTCTGGCATTCTGCAAGCTTGTCAGCAGCTACAGCTAAATCTTCCTGCAAATAGAAAAGCTTAGAATTTAAGAGCTTCAAGACTTTGGAACAACAAAAAAAGAATCCGTTGAGACAAGCGGTACCTGCTTTATTTTCGATTCACCATTTGAACTAGAAGCTTGCTGAAGTTCAAATTCCTGGGATTTTCTTCTTAGTTCATTTTCCAATTCCTGGCACCTAGTTTCCTTCTCAGATGACAATGATCGTTCTCTTTCGACTTCTGTCTTTAAAGAATTAACGTTTGCAGACATTGTCCGTGCTTCTACTTCCATGCCAAAGAGTTGAAACTCAAGCAACTCTTTTGACTCATTCACTGCATCAAACTCCTTCTGCAGCTCTTCTAACTTGATTTGAGCATCCTTAAGCTGCAAATCGGACACCTTAAGGGCATCTTGGCTCTCACTTAACGCATTTTCCAGTTTAGCTTTCTTGGCTTCAATCTTCTCTAGCTTTTGCTCTAATTCAACCACCCTTTGTGAAATGGTCTCACATTCTGCTGCCAGGGGATTCTCTTCACTTGATGAGTCATTGGCAACATCATCAGATGTAAGTGAAGAGGCTTTATTCACAGTTTCAGATACTGCAGCGAGTCTCTCCATCTCCAAGAAGTCATCCATCATGTCAATTTCCAAAGACCGGGCAGCAAGAGTTTTAGGCAGAGCTTTTTCGTGCTGAAATTGATCGAGCTTAGCAAAAAGTCCTGATGCCCATGAATCAGAGCAATTTTGATCACATTCACTTGTTTCCAGTTTGCGCATCATGTGGCTATCAGTGTCGACAGTCTTCAGTCGATCTCCACTACTGGATTGACTATTGGTGAAGGACTCAACAGAGAAAGATGAAACAGCAGAAGATCTTTGGTCACTGAGTAGGGGTGATTTGCGAGCCAAGGCTTGTAGTCTTCGACACTCAGCTTCAAGCTTGGTCACTTTCTTTATGCTCTCTAACTGCTGCTTACTAGCAGTTTCTGCTGCTTGGTTGCTCAATTCCATCTCTATGGTTCTAATTTGCAACTCCTCTGAACAAGATGAAAGGTCAAGTTTGAGAGCTGTGTTCTCCTTCTCTAGACACTCGAGCCTGACAAGAACATTCGGTTCAGTATAAACAAGAGAACCAGTTCTACTAGCCTCTGCTTGTGTCTGGAGCTCAAGTAGCTGATATTCAAGTGCAGCTTTTTCAGATTCCCATTCTTTTTCCTTCTCTACCACAGCATCTTGAATACTTTGCTCCTGCTCATCTCTAGCTTGTCTCAGTTGTCTGACACATTCCTTGAGAGCACCATTAAGATGATTGACGCGAACATCCAAAGTTGAGTTCTGCTGCACAGCTGTCTCAAGTTGCTGCTTTAGAACTGCAACCTCATTTTCTGCCTTTTCCCAACCTACCAAATATTACAAAAACATGGAACTAATCAAGAGAAAAAATGCATGATAGAACAAGTTCTAAAAAACTATTTACACATGTTATTCATGTACAGCAAAAGGGCTGGAAATAGTCTAGACAGTATTATTTTTAAGATTGCATTCAAAAATGTGGAAGAAACGAAACAGTGAAAGATACCTGCAACAGCTTCTTCTGCCACTTTAACATGCTGCTTAACTAAGTCTTCTTTTGCACTAACATTAACTAGAGCAGCTGATAGCTTTTCTATCAACTTCTTTGGACTTTCCTTGGCTTCATGATCTAGAGTTGCAACTTTTGAGGTTACTTCCGGTGACTGAATGTCATTATCTGGAGTTTCTTTCAACGGATCCTGCTCCATAAAGCAGAATTTGCAAGTGTTGAAGTGAGAAAACCTAAGTTAACAAGCACTGACAAGGAATTATCAGGAAAAAAATGGCAAGGAGAAAACAAAATTGGAGTTAAGGCCCCCGGAGTGTGGCATAAATTATGATAATCTATGTTACTCAGTCTCTCCAAAAATTCTGCCACTCGTGTCGGATCCTCAAAATTGCACTACTTTTAGAGGATCTGACACGCATCCAATCACACTTTTGAAGAGTCTGAGCAACATAGATGATAGCAAGTTAACAGAGGCCGAAACAGGAAGAAATTTACTTCAGGGGGATGGTTTTCTTTTGAGGACTCAAAGGTACTATGTTTAACAATCTGTTGATTTGTTTTGATTCTTTTGTACTATGTCTTTTCTCAGTTATGAAAGCACATGTTTGACTCAAAAGTACTATGCTTAACAATCAGTTTGCCTCTTTTAAGTAACTTTTTTCTGTTTTTTGCATTAGTATTACCTTACCTATCAAAAGCAGAAACACTCAATGCTAAAAGCATGTAAAATCCTTTCTGTGCATTGGATCTCTAGACTAGGAGTGAGGCAACAGTAGTAGGTTTGGGATAAAAGTTCATTATTATATTATAATAGCTATTACAATATAAAATGCATATTGAGCCAATTGGAAGTCATTATTTTCTCTAGATACTCTTCACAGATAATGAAAGATGTCTGGCTTCTTAACCAATGTGGGACTGACATAATCAACTCCATGCTGAACTCTTTCACACCTGCATTGGATTTTGGCTTTGCAGATCTGAGACTCAAGGCTTCAGAACTAGAATCTTTGAATACAGAGCTTGAGCTAATTAAAACTTAAAATTTCTCACTATCCTCTCAATTTGATAGAGTTACTTTCAGTAGATATCATAAGTACGAAATTTGCGTATGATAAATGTCATTTGAGAACCCTTTTACTAGGTGGATAGCAGGCTCCAACACTAAATATTGTTTCCATACTTCCATTTTATGATTAAGTCATTGATAGCTTGGATCAATATAAAGTTGAAGGCTTGAAGCTTTCAAGCATCTGGACTTAACCTCAACTCCGTGAGCCTAGATAGAACCTTACAAATCCTTATAGAATCATTTGCAGTGATTTTCCATTAGGCATACTTAACACATGGCAAAAACTTTGTCAACAGTTCATTGAAAAATGAAGGATCCTGAAACATTCTTGGATAAAACTTGAACCGCACAGTTCCATAAACTGGTAGACACAATTCAGGGGGAAAGAGGAAGGAGAAAAATGAAAATCTCATACATAAAAGACAACCAGAGTCACAAAACTACAGCATTTACAGAAGCAATGTAGAAAACAAACGTTGCACGGAATATGAGCATTTGCGATGTAACATTTTGCTAACTTAGAAAATTTGAGCTTCATATTTAGCCCAAGCACTATCAGCTTGAAATATAGCGGACCCCAAGTTTGTTTGGAACTGATGCAACTATTGTTGTTGTACTATCAGCTCGAAATAAACATGCATATGAAGATTTAAGTATGTGACTGTGAGTAACTATCAATGTATTTAATCAAATGTCTGATGAGCTTAGCTTCTTCATATCAGCAAAACTAATATAAAGGCCAAAAAGAGATCATCAAAACAACCTTGAAACAGAAAACCTTTATTTATTGCATTATACCTGCTCATCAGAATGTCTCTCTGAATGTGAAGACAATGAACCAGAACTCTCAGTTTCACCAATGATCCTCTCAGAAGATCGCCTTTTCCACAACCAATTCCTCTTGTCCATCTCAATAACCAACTAAAGCTCCTACAAGCTCATTGTTCAATGTCCACCTACATATAAATGACACCATTAATCAACAATAATCAAACGAATCAGTAACCAAACAGATAATCTTTAACAAGTGGTCCATCCAGATTTACGTAAACGAAAAGCTATGCAATCAATACATTTATGCCTACAGTCTTCAACAACAAAGATAACATGGCTTCACATTCTTATACCTTTCCTTCAAATCCACTCCACTAACAGCACAAGTGTGTATTGACACCAAACACACCAAAACAGAATCAAAAAGATATACTACATCTCAACAAAACAAAAAGACCCCATTACTGAAACTACAAAATAAAAAATACCCATCTAACAGAATCCATCAAATCCTCCAAAATCTAAAATCCCCTCCTCCAGATTAACAATAAAACAAAAACATTAATGTATGACTAAATGAAAAAAAATAAAAATACTCCTATACCTCCGTCTCAATTTGTTTGTTTGTCTTTGATTTGACCCGGAAAATTAAGAAACTAAGTAGTACATTAATATTTTTGAATATTGTGATCATAAACTAAAAATGTATCAAAATATACGAAAACAGATCCTGGTCTGATCATAAGAATCCGTTAGTTAGAAAAAAACAAAGACGAAGAAAACACACACCTGAATGAAGACCAATAAAATGAATAATAAATGTGAAAGAAACAAGAGATTGGCGTTAATGGGTGATGAGAAATCAGAATGCAGAACCAATGAAGTCAAGTCAGTCAAAAGATGTGTGGGAATGTCAGTGGAAATGTATACATAAAAATAACTCCAAACACAGAGGAAACAATACTCTATGCATTAAAGAGAAAAGGGTTCTTTCATTTTTTTCGCCATTTTTAAAATGGTTTTTATTGAAGCCAAGGTTTTGGAATAACGAAAAGGACGCAGAGCGCATGTGATGCAGAATGGAAACCTGCAGACATTGCACTTTTCTCACAGCACCTTTTTTTAAGATTTCTTTTTGTTTATTTTGAAATTAATATGAGAATCATTCCCGCCTTCTACTAACCAAGTGGTCGAATCTGTGAAATTCCAACTTTAATGTGAGTATTGCACACCGAATGGAAATCATAAAAAAAAAAAAAAAAACTTCGAGGTGTATTTAATCAAACGAAGGGAAAATACCTTCAATTGTGTCAGTTACAAAAGTAGCTCATATATATCCAGACCCTTACAAAATTGGCTCACATATATGATATACCCTATTATTACAAAATTAGCTCATATGTATCGTTTATCGTTACAAAAGTAACTCACATATATTCCTACCGTTATAAAAATGATTAAATTAATTTTTGATTTTTTTTTTACTATGAACTTTTTCACACATAAATTATTTTTTTGACTTTTTTGATTATTATTATTTGAGTTTTATATTCTTATTTCATTTTCTCGCTAATTCTTTATTGTAAAAATAAGAGAAATAAAAACAAAGAAACATGAATGAAATTTAAAACTATTGTTTTTGCAGTTATATTGTGATTTAGTTTTTATGTTGTGAAATAAATTGGGGTATCTATTTTATAAGAAAATAAGTGGAAAAAATTCACCATCAAAATAATAAATTCAAATTAACTGTTGAATTTAAAAGAAGTAAAAAAAAAATGTGTAAGAAGGATCAAATATACATCTAGATAGACTTTTTTTTAATTAAAAAAATAATTAATTTTTCACTTCTGTTAGAAAAAAAATGTATATGTAATTCTTTTGTGTAACAATATATATGAATTATTTTCATAACTCTAAATAATAAAGTTGAGTAATATATCAAGCTTCTTTTTTTTTAAACTAATCTTGTTAATATTAAAATTCTATTTGATTTATTAAAAAGGACCAGTAAAATGAAATGAAGGAAGTATAAATTTAATAATTTGGTGCATAGGAAACCTGACAGATATGTGTGCCTGAACTTCTACGCTTCCTCTGTATACTTTTGGTTCCTTCAATTACAAGATCGGCTCAAATACACTACTCCCTCTCCTTCATTTTATGTCTCTTTTACTTCGGTTCGATTTTGAAGTTGAAATTTAAAAATTAAAATTTTGAATTTTTGATTGTATTGTTTTTGTTGTTATTGTTAATGGTAATATTCACAATTGATATTAAAAAAAAATCTTTTAAATGAGAATTAAATGACTTTTCGAATGAAATTAAGAAAAATAAATTTTATAAATGACATATTAAATTCGTTGTCTCTTCCCCAACTCTGATCCCCCACTTCCCGTCTTGTAATGTTTAGCTAGATTACACACAAATACTTTAGAAAATAAGTAAGAAACTCACTTATTTTTTCAATAAAACATTTTATTTGTACCAAACACACTCTAATCTTGTTAAGCTAGCATTTGACCCCAAGTTCTCAAATATTCTTGGCAAATTATATTTGGGTGAAGTTTCACCATGTGTTTGGCCCCAAGTCTTCTTAAAAATATTTGATTATTTAAAAAAATATGATTTACACCCATAAGTTTAAAAATGATATAAAATACCCATAAATTTATATTATCATTTTATAATGAATATGTTCCATTAAAAATAACCTTATAATATAATTGGTAACAATTAACAATAACAAAATAACAATATAGGCAGAGGCGGCTCAACGTAATTGGGGGCCTAAAGCGAAATTTCAATTTGAAGCCTAAAATATAAACAAACTTCATATTCATATGCATATTTATTCAAAAATTATTTTTCTTACACTATATAGATGAAAATTATTATTTAATATTATTTTTTCAGTTATTAGTTTTAGGTAAGATTTTATCAACTCAACATTGAAAAACATCTTTTCAGTGAGACAATTATTATATGAATTGTAACATAATTCTATAAGTAGTAAGTTGACAAATTTCAAATAAAGATAAGAGTTAGAACCATAGAATTTGATTCAAGAAGTTGATGACTTGGTATACCCCATTTTGTAATGCTTGAAACTAAAATTTAAAAAGAAATAAAAAAAAATTGTAATTCACTTTGTTCAACACTTTTCACTATTAATTCTTATTTTTAACAATGTACAAAAGTTGTTAAAGTGAGTAAAATAATATATATTTTTAAAATTATACTTTTTATCATAAATAATCAATTTTTCTATAAAAATTCAACACATAATTTACTCTTGAAAAAAATTTGGGGCCCAAAATTTGGAGGCCTAAGGCAAAAGCCTTAATTTCCTAAGCATAGCCGACCCTGAATATAGGCAAGACATTACATTAAACACATACTCAAATTTTTCTATGTAACAATTAACAATAACAAAACATATATGTTTTTTTTTCTCAATTTTATTACTCAAATTAGAACTCAAACTTTTTCGGAGGAGGTAGAAACAAATATTAGTTAGAATTAATAAATAATGAGTATTATTTTATAAAATATAAAAATTTGGGGTAATTTTTGATTTTTTTAAAATTCTCAAATACTAGAACTTGGCCCAAATACTAATTTTATCTAGTATTTGGCCATTTGGGAACTTGGAATGCTTGGCGAATATATTTGTCAAATTATATGACCAAACACCACTTCCCAAGTTTTTCCCAAGTTTCTTGGGGCCAAACAGGTCCTAAGCTTTGACTATAGATTTTGGATAAGATTTTGAGTGTTTATCTTTAATTTTTTGTTTGAGTATGATCATGAAATTTGACTAGATTTTAAAAATCTAATCTTCAAATATTTTCAAGTTTTCTTCAATTTACAAATTTTAATTTTTTTCCAAATATAATACACATCCAAATACAACTACATACCCATTAGGCCATTTATATTGCTTTTTGGCAAAAATTATTTGGCCATAGAAATTACTCCTATCTAGTTTAAGAAAGAAAAAGGCAAAAAACCTAAAATCTCAATCTACAAACAAATTGTTTTTGGGCTAAAATGTAATTGTTGAGTTAAGTTAAAAAATTTAAAACTTATCCTAAATTTTTGTATTTTTTTAAAAAAAAATTCTCTATTATGGACTCCAATTAATTGTGTTTGCCCTTTCCACTCATTAAATGCATTCCTAAAAATGCATGCTCAATATTATTTGATATGCATTTTATTTGGAAAAAATATAAAGGTTTGTGAATGGAAAGGAACTTTATATTTGAAGATAAAATTTTCAAAATATGATTAAATTTTATGGTCAAATTTAAATAAATATTTGAAGATAAATATTCGAAATCTTATCCAAAATTTGTTATCAAATACTAGCTTAAGTTTGATAAGATTATTATATTAAAAATATTTTATTTATTCATATTTACTTGTTTACTATTTTAAAAGCACATTTTCACTTTTACTTGACACATTTAACATATCAAGTAAAGATAATTATTATCCCCCCACCCCATATTTTACCCTTAGTATCAATTACTTATTTTCAAATCATTTTTCAAGATTTAATACCAAACATCAATTAATAAGAATAGTGTGGTAAAATGGTCATGTTAATCGCAATTTTCTTAATAGATATGTCAACTCCAAATATGAAAAGTAAAAATGAATAGAGGGAGTAGCTGGTTACTACATTTGTTGTTATTATTATTTTTTGCACCAATGAATTTTCGTAACTAATTATAATTTGACATATTAAACTAGTTAATAATTGTGTTCTTAGTAGGGTTTAAATAAAGATCAGGTTATGATTTCTAGAGCATATCGGCATAAAATATTGTTTAGTGTTTTATTTTTTGAAAAAATTGAAATATATTTTCAAAAACTATGATCAAAACACATATTGAAACTTCATCCAAATATGATTTTTTCAAAATACTTAAAAATTTATGATCAAACACTAACTAAAAAAACACCTAATTCAAGAAATAGAAATTAGGCCTCAAAGAAACAGAAAATCCAATTACATAGTAATTGCTGAACTAAGCTTATATATTTATATGCTTTCTTTGAAGTCTTAATTAAATCTAGCCCTCATTTCGAATTTGTGACACTACGTACCTCAGCTTTATGTACAGTTATGCCTTGGAACAATTTCTAATTTCTGCCTTTTCTTGAATTGGTTTTTGTTTTAAATTTTATATTAAATCAAACATCGTCACATAAAATAAATGAAAGGATATTTTTATACACAACAATAACATAAGCATGTACTTAAGTAATATTTTATGTATGTGGTATGTCTTCCTATCTAGAATCTAGCTAATAAATGATAAATACAAACAACTAGCTAAGTTATCTTTTGATCGTATCCAATCACATTGTATCTCTGAAAAGTGAAATTTGTTAACTCACAACGAAATAAATATTTTCATAGATGGATAATTATCACAATGCTAAATAATTACATAGCTCGATTGTATCAATTATTTATTTATTTACACAATATGAGCTTATTGATTTTGCCTACATAAAATATACGAGCTCTTTTACCAAGGATTCTTAGCACCAATGATGGCCAGGAAATCTCTTTCGGCATGAATAGCATCGTTAAATTCAACTGTTCTTTTGATGCTCGCAATAGCAATGCGAGCCGCTTCTCTATCTCTATTGCCCTCCTGATGCGACTTGACTTTCTCTTCTTGCAATTGTGCTTTCCACAACTCAACCTGCTTCTTCATCTCTTTTTCGTCAAAAGCTTCCCCAAGAATTTGTTGTTGGGATTTGAAGATCACGTCAGCATACCGTATATTCAACATCGTGGCTCGAATGATCTTGTTAGCTTTTTCGAATGTATGAACATCATTGATATGATTACAAATCATCGCCATAATCTAGAGATCCAAATGTAACAATGAAAAAAAGTAATTTAATAGTATTTTATTTTGTTACCTAGATAAATGAAGTTATATCTTATATAGTTGAGTCTGGAGCCAAAAGTATAATAAATTTGATCAAAAGTTCCAAAAGGTAAATAATTTATGGATGAAATCAAAAGGACAACACTATGGCAACGCCGTTAGTCAAGGCTTATGGCGTCATGCGCCTTCCCTTTTAAAAAGGCAGCTGACCTACTTATTTAATATAGGAAAAAAGGATAAATATACCCCCGAACTATCATAAATGGTAGAAAAATACCCTTTGTCATACTTTTGAAACATTGGTGTCCATGCTGTCCAAATTTAGGAGCATATATACCTTTATGATAGACGGCGGGACACGTGACATCATCTTAATGACCTACCCAAAATAATTTAATTTTTACCCAAAAATAAAAATATCCTTGACCCGGATAACTTAAACACCTGACCCAAGTTATAACCCACAAGCATCTTGACCCAAATGAGAAAAAAGGGAATGCAACCCTTTCTTCTTTCATTTTTTCTTCACTTCTTCTTCAATGGCTTCTCTCACCAGTGACGTATCTCGTCTACTTCTCGTCTTCTGCGCTTTTCATTACATAGTTAGCATTACTTGAAAATTTATCGATTACTATGTTAATTTCCGCCTCTCCTCATCCACAACTGGAGCATCTACAACTGCTCTACCAGGGCGGTGACGACGGCAGTACAGAGGGTTAAGTTGGAGAACATCTAAATCCAAAAAGTTATTTCTTAAAGATGACGACAGTGGAACCTCCAACCTTATCCTGAAGATACTCGACGAGTTTCTAAGCGTCGAGGTTAAGTTGTGTTACACCCCGATGCTACCCCCTTGACGTAACACGAGACCTAGGATCACGAGTGATCCCAAGTTAACCCTGAGTCTGGCATATCATAAACACAATGAAAATAACTAAGTAAAACATTAACTATACGGAAGCTAAATCAATAAATATATGGTGTGGGGACAAAATCCAAATAGTCTGAATATATAAAACATACGAAGAATTTAGTGATAACTGACAACCACTTAACAACTCAAGCTGAATCTATTACTATGTCTGAAAAGCCTCTAACTGAGTTGAGTTGTTGGGACATGCCCCCAGCTAACTCTAATAAACTGAAAACTAAAAGTAAAGACAAGAATGAAAGCATGTCTATTGTCCTCAGAATATGATGACTCACCACTGAAGTTGCTGAATGCGGATCGAGAATCGATCTAAACGTGATCTGGATGCTGAGTACCTAAACTTACATCATGAAAGGATGTAGCGCAAAGTATGCATCAATACTTGGAATGTACTGAGCATGCATGATATATATATTAGGTTGAATAAATATATATGAGCTGAACAAAGCATAAATGAGCAATGACATAATCTGAACAAGAATATAAATACTGAAACATAACTGAAAAGCTAAGCTGAATGCAATGACCAAGTACTAATCATGAAGATAACATGATGAACTGTATATTGATATAAATGTTGAAAACCTGGTCAAATTCACTAAGAGTCTGACTGTGGGAGCTACTATTAATCGACATAAACCACATGAGCTAAACGTGAAGTCTGATGTATACGCCCTATCGAAAGGACCCAATATACCTTGCCAGGGGTGTAAAAGCATGATTGGCGTGATCACTAAATTTGATGCCCAACAGAAGGGACTTATAATCCTACGCGGGAATGTAGTTCTGGAACTATGAGGGTACGCTGAGCCCTAGTCCAACTCGGTGCTAAGTGATTTACTCCCAACTGAATACATATGAAGCTAAAATGCACTAAATACTGACATGCTAACTGAGAATGCAACATTTATATACTGAGAATGTGACATTCAAAATATGGAGCATAATTTCATGTTTAACTGACCTAGCAAGTATAATTCATGAACTAAAAGTGTAACATCTCGCAATTTGAAATAACTAGGAAGAAGCTAAGAATTTGAAATAGTCATTTTTGGGAAGAATGAAAATCTGGAATTTTTGTTAAGTTAGGAAAAAAAATGAGTTTTTGGTCAACTTCAAACGGCCATAACTTCTAGCTCATGATGAGTTAGGAGCACTTCCAGTTATGGTAGGAAAGCTCTTGGAATGATCTTTCCAACTCCACTGAGTTTGTGCGATTCCGAGTTCGTATGAGTAAGATATTCCCTTTGGAAGTTCGGCTATTGGAATAAGGAAAGTTCAATTCGGATTTTTAAGGGTAATTTGGTCTTTTCCTTGCCCAATTATTTTATTTCATTTTTGGTAATTAAGTTAGGGTCTAAACATAATTAGATCAATTTACGCTTTTACCAAAATATGGTAGGGCTTGGAGAAAAGAGAAAAAAAGAGGAGAATGGAGAAGAGAAGCAAGATTCATCAAGATCGTCGAGTTTAACTTGTGGATTTCGTCGGGGGTGATCTCTACAAGGTATGTGAGGTCATTTAGCATTGGGCTAGTTCACCCACGCGCCAAACTTAACTCAATTTCAGCAAAGTATATTGATTTGAAAGTAAATCCCTAGAATTCTTGATAAAATTCATTTGAATCCTTGTGGGTTGTGTTGTTGAAGATGCTTGGGATTGATTCACGTTTTTAGTTGTGTTTTCGAGTAGAATCTGATGTATATTGAGGGTATAGACGATTCTAAGTGTTTGGGGGAAAGAACCAATGGAGTTTAGAGGGTTTAGAGCTGGAAAACGAAGAAGAAATTTCATCGGTCAAAATTTGGCAGTGCCTCCGCATCGTGGAGCTAGTCCCCAGATTTGGGAAAAGTCGTTTCACATCGCGGAGCGGTGACAGACCGTTCTGCCCCAAAATTTATTTTCGAAACCAAAATTTAAATGCTTCTCCGCATCGCGGACCCACCATAAGATATTGATTTTTGGTCTTTTCTCATGTTTAACTATCTAAATTCGTTCCTAAGCATCATGAGATATTTCCTATAACAAATCACAATCCTTGAGTCCATAGTTCAATTCAAGGAAAGTTAAGAGTCAAGTTAGAAGTTAAGAAGCCAGTTAAGAGAAGTTCATAAAGTTTTCCAAAAGTCTTTTGCATTCGTTTTAACTTTATTTTAAGACTTAAGTTTTGAGTTCAGTAAAGAGTAAGTTGAAGTTCATTTCTTCAAAAGTATATGGGGGCTATGTATTCCCAAGGGTTAAAATGTTTTTGAATTTAAACAAGAAAGGAAACCTCGATTTCCAAGGAGCCTTCGGGCTAGTTTTTTCAGAAAAGAGTAATCATTTTTTAATGAAGCAAGAGAGGAAACTTTGATTTCCAAGATAGCCTTTGAGCTAAATTTTTGAGAACTAATCTCAAATCACAGAAATAAGTATGTTTTAAAACATAAGAGCTAATATTATATTTTTGAGAGTAGTATTGAGCATCGATATGGGGGAGAGTTCAGACAACTCACAGCCCCCATAAACCACATAGACTAGTGGATCCACTTAGTGAGATAGGTTCTATACCCCCGGCAAGGTATAAGACGGTCCTTGGTAGCGTGAGGTAAAACGTTGTGTCATCACTATAGCTCTTAAGTGATGGTTGTCGGTTAGAGAAACTCCCATAGCAATATTTTGTATTTTTATATACAAACAGAGTTAATATTGTATCTTTGCATACATACAGAGTTATTATTGTATTTCTAAATACACAGAATTGACATCATGTTTTAAACAACTTTTCCATAAATTGCACTTGTTTTTAAACTGCTTTATATTGAAATGAGTTCAGTTATGTTGAGTTGAGTTGAACCAGGTAAGTTCTTCAGTTCCTTTCAGATTCTTTTCAAGCTTAAGTTGTGTTTAGCATTCCAACTTGCATACTCGTACATTCAATGTACTGATGCCAGTTGGCTGCATCGTCTTATGATGCAGACGCAGGTAACCAGGATCAACATCCAGCGCATCGTTGATCCAGTTGAGCTTCAGAGTTGTTGGTGAGCCTCCTTGCATTCCAGAGGATCCCCCTTTTTTCATTACTTTATCATTTTAGTTCATTAGGATGTCGTGGGCCTGTCCCGACATCCATCTCAGTTGTTTTAGAGGCTTCATAGATAGTCAGTCAGATGTTAGTTCATTTGTCATCATTTTGTTATTGGCTTATGTTTAGATTTGAGTTGCTATTTTAGCTAAGTTAAAAGTTTATTTTTAAAACATTATGAGTTCAGTTTGAGATAGTTGAGTTATTTAGCATATGAATCCTTTTCTTCATGCTCAAAGTCTTCCGCTGAGTATGTAAGCCAGGCCAAAGGTTCACTTGGGGCCAACAATGGTTCTCGAGTGCCGGTCACTTATAGGGAAAGAGTTTACAAAAACTAGAGTTCTGAGTTTTCATACAAGGAATTAAGTAAACTTTCCAAGAAACATGTTATTTCGATTAAGGATACTACAACAGCTAAATCACAACAAATCTTCAAGGTTTTAGAAAACCTAGGTCTAAACAAGATATGGAGAATCAAAGAACTGACTAAATTCTAGGGACCTGGTGGATGAAAGAATCCACTAGTGAAATCCCACATACCTGGTGACGAAATCTACGGAAAAATTGGTAACACCCCGACTTTTCTAAACGTCTAAATTAATTCGTACATTCGTGAAAAGACAAAGAGGGTGATTAATAAATTAAAAATGATGTGGTTTTTCATATTCTAAGTGTTCAAGGTTTGTATCTCAAGTTTTGAAGTTAAGTAAGTGGCAAAATAAAAGTTGGCGAAAGTTATCGTAAGGTCCTTTTTAAGATTTCTCTGAAATTTGGGTCAAATGTATTGGATGTTTTCTCCAAATATATAAATAGTTAGAAGGCATATTACCCATTAAATCGAATGCATACAAGTCTAGTTTGCAACGCATAAAACCCCGTATCAAATCGACATTAGAGTAAAAAGTTATGAGGGTTTTACTAGGGACTGCTGAGGCAGAATCCGGGTCGGGTAAAAATTATGGTATGTCGGCTTATTTAATATTTTAAGCCATGAAAACATTTCATTTCAATTCCAAACCAGAGAGAAAGCTTAAGAAAGGGTTCATATGGAGTTCTAGCATGATGAATGTTAGTTTTTGATGATTTCTACCATTAAACATTGCCCCCGTGCCAAGAAATGTAATCCCTACACGTGACAATCATATTTCCCTTCTATTAGCTGCGTTTGGAGCTGGTTTTTGAAGATATAAATTTGTAGTTATTGGTGTTTCTTCAAGGTTTAAACTTGATTAACTAAGGTAATCATCTCAAGATTCTTTTATGATTGTTTTTATGAATTTCTACGGACGTTTCGACAAGTTGGGGCAATATGGTAAATCTGCTGATTTAAGATTAATTATGAACTATTTATAGGTGCATACCAGCTGTGTATATATAGTGTTTGCGAAGCTTAGGACATAAGGAACAACTTTCGTGAAGGAACTATGGTCTTTCGAGCGTTCATTGGAAAGGTATGTTAAGGTTATTCCCTTCGTTCGGCATGTTTCCTTAGAGGTAGTTAACGTTGGTGATCTTGTAGATGTAATTGTTAGTGGTTGGCTGATTGGATGGTTATAAACCCTCATTTTAGGGACTCACGATCTGTTAAGAGCGACCCTAAGTTAGGAACGACTTAGAGGTTATTCATACATATTGTTTATAGCTAAATTGCTCGCATTTAGCCTATTCAATTGTTTGTTGTCACCCTTGGGGCAATTGTGGTTAGTTTTTGAGCTATGAACTGCCTATGGGGGCTATGATCTTGTATAATAGGACTATATTATTGCCAAAGAGGGCTATGTTGCCCACAGAGCTATATTGAAGCCAAAGAGGGTTATGTGTTGCCTACGGAGCTATTTTGACGCCAAAGAGGGCTATGTGTTGCCCACGGGGCTATATTGATGCCAAAGAGTGTTATGTGTTGCCTACAGGGTTATTTTGATGCCAAAGAGGGCTATGTGTTGCCTACAGGGCTGTGTTGATGCAAAAGAGGGCTATGTGCAGCCCACAAAGCTATGATGTTGCCTAAGAGGGCTATGTGCTGCCTACAGGGTTATATCGTTGCCAAAAAGGACTATGTGACTTCTTACAAAGACAAAGGGATACTGATAGGGTTATGTAGATTGATTTGGCACCTTCTGGGCTTATGGGGGCCTAGGTAGGTGGTATGTTGTTTGTACCTACCGAGCTTATGGGGGCTTAGTTAGGTTGTTGTTTGATCATTATTGTATTTTTTTAAGATTTAGTAGTGGGTTAGAATGCTTATCTAAATTTGACTTCCTTACCTGATTGTTTTTGGTATATTATGATACTTACTCATTTAGTTTATAGTCTTTCATACTCTGTACATTATTTTGTACTAACACCCCATTGCTTGGGGGCGCTGCATTCATGTATGTAGATAGACGACCCAGTAGACCTCCTCAGCAACAAGATTGACTTCTATCTGGTTGGCTAGCCCCTTTCATCCGGAGCTGCCAAAGTTGGAAGGTCGGTTAGCTTTTGTTTTATATATTTTTATGGGTAGGCTGGGTCCCTGTCCTGCCAATATATACTACTCTTAGAGGCTTGCAGACTAGTGTGTGGGGTGTACAACTAGGTTATGGCTATGCTGGCCTAGTTTTGTTGGTTTGCTAAAGCTTGTGAGCTGTTTGATGTATTGTCTTGATATATACCTGCTTCCAGTTTTTGTATTGATATCATGGTGGCCTCAACGGCCCAGTCAGGACTTCTGTGCTAGTTGGCTATTTCTTTATATGAACTCTTGGGAGTAGCTGTTTCTTTTATATATATGTTGACAGGGATCTTGCCGGTCGAAGGCTTAATTTTAAGCCGAGATATACTTGTTTGTTTCCTTGATTGCATGTGGCTGCCATGCGCTAGTAGCAAATAGTTCAGCTGGGTCGGCTCGAGCCTGAGTTTTGGCATTAGGAATCAGTTGCGCCCCTCAAATTTGGGGCGTGATAAACTTGGTATCAGAGCAACGTCGTATCCTAGGGAGTCTGCAGGCCGTTTCTAGTAGAGTCTTGTTAATAAATGTGTTGTACACCACATTCGATAAGCAAGAAACTTCCGGTCATGTTAGAATCACTATCATTTTGCTCACCTCGTGCTATAGAGTAGTGTATTAAGATTTGAGGTTTCTGGCTTATAATTTATATTTGTATGCAGATAGAGATGGCTGACACCAGACAGACCACAGCTAGCCAGAGGCTAGATACAACTGCAGGCGAGGGCACTGGCAAGGTACCATAGGTGGAGGTAGCCTATTATGAGACCCAGGGGGAGACATCTTCTCATCCCCCTATAGCTTCTCCACCGCTTCAGGAGCCTCTATGAGCTACAAGACTTCCGGCTCCACCAACAGTACCACATCTAGTTCCTCATATTCCATCTGATGAGGATTTCAATAGTGCAGTATGTATGTTAGCACAGTTAGTAGCTGCACAGCGCCAACCAGTTGCGCTAGATGTTGCAGGACCTTCTGAAGGGCCTGGAAGTTCGAGACTTTGTGAATTTCTTGCCTTGAATCTACCACAGTTTACAGGGACAGATCGCAGAGAGGATTGTTGATCAGCTTCATATGATCTTCAGAGTCATGCATGCCTCAACGACTGAGTCAGTTGAGTTAGCAACATTTCAATTGCATGATGTTGCAGTATTTTGGTATGAAAGTTGGGAGAAATCTAGGGGAAAAGATGCATCTCTATACACATGGGATAGCTTTACAGAAGCTTTCATAGATCACTATTTGCCTCGAGAGATTAGGGATGGCCGAGTGGACCAGTTTCTGAACCTTCGACAGGGTAGCATGAGTGTCCGAGAGTACGAGCTGAGATTTGATTCATTGGCTAGATATGCTCCAGCATTTGTTGATACGATACATGATAGGGTGCGTAGATTTGTGGGAGGGCTTGACTCAGACTATATCGACGCTTGTTCTACCGCTGCACTAAATGATAATATGGATATCTCACAAATTCAAGCCTTTGCACAAGTCATAGATTATAACTGACATCTACAGTATATGAGTGAGAGGGTCGAGAGAGAGAAACAGGAGAGGGCTAAGCCCGCTGGTTCACAGGGAGATTCTCAGGGTGGTCCCAGACCCCAACATTCTATTAGGCCACCTAGCTCTCCACCACAGCAGTTCCAGGGTAGTATATTTGATCGTCAGGGATAGTCAGGCCCAGGTGAGGGTTCACGAGCATCAGGCTCACATCAGCAGAGGGGTTCAGACCAGGATATGATAGCCCCGCCGCGTTGCGCTAATTGAGGTAAGATGCATTTTAGGAGGTGCAGACAGGGTTCCACATATTGTTTATCTTGTGGACAGGAGGGGCATGAGTGGAGAAACTACCCTACCATAGGTCAGGGTGGTAAAGATCAGTCGACCAGGTCAACAGTAGGTTCCTCCTCATCCGCACAGTCTACAGGGCGTGAACCTCACACTTCAGCATATAGAGGTAGAGGCAGAGGCAGAGAGGGATCATCTAGTTCTGGTAGTGGACAGAACCGTACATATTCATTAATCGGACGACAGGACTCAGAGTCATCACCAGATGTTGTTACAGGTACATTGATTGTTTGCTCCCATTGTGTTTATGCTTTGATAGATCCTGGATCTACTTTGTCTTATGTTACTCCATTTATTGCGGGGAAGTTATGTATAGTAGCAGAGTCATTAGATCGACCATTTATTGTATCTACACTAGTTGGTGAGTCTATTATTGCTAGGAGAGTTTATCAAGGTTGCCCGGTAGACATTATCGACCTTTAGACCTCTGTAGACCTGGTAGTGTTAGAGATGGTTGATTTTGACGTCATTATGGGTATGGACTGGTTAGCTTCTTGTTATGCCAAATTTGAGTGCCAGAGAAAGATTGTTAGATTCCACTTTCCAGGAGAGGCAGTTCTGGAATAGACAGACGATATATCAAAGCCAAAAGGTAGGTTTATTTCCTATCTTAAGGCGAGGAGGATGATCACTAAGGGTTGTATTTATCATCTTGCTCGGGTTCATGAAATAGATGCAGAACCATCGACTCTTCAGTCTATTATGGTAGTTAATGAGTTTCTAGATGTATTTCCAGATGAGCTCTCTAGTATCCCTCCATAACGGGAAATTGATTTTACTATCGATATGCTACCAGGTACACAACCCGTATATATCCCTCCTTATAGAATGGCTCATGCTGAGCTAAAGGAGTTGAATGATCAACTGAAAGACTTGCTGAATAAAGGCTTTATTAGGCCTAGTACTTTACCATGGGTTGCTCCAGTGTTATTCGTAAGGAAGAAAGATGGCTCACTAAGAATGTGTATCGATTACCGACAGCTGTATAAGGCGACTATAAAGAATAAGTATCCCCTTTCGAGGATTGATGACTCGTTTGATCAGTTACAAGGTGCTAAGTGTTTCTCAAAGATTGATTTAAGATCAGGGTACCACCAGATACAAGTTCGGGAGAGAGACGTTCCAAAGACAGCTTTTAGAACTAGATATGGTTACTTTGAGTTCTTGGTAATATCTTTTGGATTAACTAATCCCCCAGTAGTGTTCATGGACCTGATAAATAGTATATTCATGCCGTATCTAGACTTGTTTATGATTGTATTTATTGATGATATTTTGGTGTATTCACGTTCAAAAGTTGAGCATACAAATCATTTGCGAGCAGTCCTTCAGGTTCTTCGAGAGCATGAACTTTTTGCAAAGTTCTCTAAGTGTGAGTTTTGGTTGAGCTTTATGGATTTCCTAGGCCATATTGTATCAGATGCATGCATTGCGGTTGATACACAAAAGATTGAGTCCGTAAAGACTTGGCCCAGACCCATGACTCCGACTGAGGTTCGTAGTTTCTTAGGGTTAGTTGGGTACTATAGAAGGTTTGTAGAGGGGTTTTTTCACTTTCAGGGACTCAAAAAGCAACTATGTTCCAGTGGACTGAGGCTTGCGAGCATAGTTTCCAGGAGCTTAAGGACATGTTGACATCAGCACCAGTTTCAACATTACCAGAGGGTTCAGAAGGCTGTGCGGTGTACTGTGATGCTTCTGGTGTTGGGTTGGGATGTGTTCAAATGCAACATGGTAAGGTTATCGCATATGCTTCAAGGCAGTTGAGAAAGCATGAAAAGAACTATCCGACCCACGATTTAGAGTTGGATGTAGTTGTGCATGCGTTAAAGATCTGGAGATACTATTTGTATGGCGTTCATGTTGGCATCTTCACAGATCATAAAAGCCTTCAATATATATCTTTAAACAAAAGGAGTTAAATCTGCGACAATGTCGATGACTTGAGTTACTGAAAGACTACGACGTGGATATTTTATATCATCCAGGAAATGCGAATGTGGTAGCCGATGCCTTCAATCGAAGATCTATAGGTAGTTTATCCTATTTAGGTGTTGAGAAGCGTGAGCTAGCGCGAGAGCTTCATCAGCTAGCTAGCTTCAGAGTCAGATTGTTAGAGGTAAAAGATAGTGGGGTAACAATTTAGGACACATCCGTATCATCTCTAGTTGTAGAAGTGAAATCACGGCAACAAGAGGATCCTAGCTTAGAGCAGCTCAGAGCCAAGGCTCAGAATCAACAGACTTTAGCATTTGATATAATAGGAGATGGAGTCCTTAGAAGTAGCGGTTGATTGTGTGGTCTGAATGTTGCAAGGCTTCGACATCGGATTATGGAAGAGACACATCATTCCCGTTATTCTATTCACCCTGGTTCGATGAAGATGTACCATGATATTAATGAGATATATTGGTGGCACGGGATGAAGAAGGACATTGTTGAGTTTGTTGCATAGTGTCCTAACTGCCAACATATGAAGATTGAGCACCAAAAGCCCGCTGGGCTAGTTCAGGAGATAGTCATTCCTTTGTGGAAGTGGGAAGCAATTAATATGGATTTTATTACAGGGTTACCTCGATCGCGTTGCAAGTTTGACTCTATTTGGGTAATTGTTGATAGACTAACAAAATCAGCCCACTTCTTACCAGTCAGGGCTACTTTTACGGTCGAAGACTATGCAGGGCTCTATATTAGAGAGATTGTTAGGCTACACGGTGTCCCAGTATCTATTATCTCTGATAGAGGAGCACAATTTACCGCCAACTTCTGGAAGTCCTTCCAGAAAGAACTAGGGACACAAGTTAATCTTAGTACAATCTTTCACCCTCAAACAGATGGCCAGACTGAGCGTACAATTTTGACACTCGAGGATATGTTACGAGCGTGCGCGCTAAACTTCAAGGGAAGTTGGGATGACCACTTGCCTCTTATTGAGTTGGCATACAATAATAGTTATCATTTCAACATCGGGATAGCACCTTATGAGGCTTTTTATGGGCGAAAATGTAGGTCCCCCATTGGATGGTTCGAGGTAGGTGAATTAGGGTTGATTAGACCCAACTTAGTACAACAGACAGTGGAGCAGGTTAAGCTCATTCGGGAGAGGTTGCTAACAGCTCAATGCCGACAGAAGTCATACTCAAATGTGCGATGAAAGGACTTAGAATTTTGTGTCCATGACTGTGTATTCTTAAAAGTCTCGCCTATGAAGGGTGTTATGAGATTTGGCAATAAAGGCAAGCTTAGTCCAAGATTCATTGGGCCATATCAGATCCTTCGGAGGGTAGGATGAGTGGCTTATAAGTTAGAATTGCCTTCGGGGATAGAATATGTTCATCCAATTTTCCATGTATCGATGCTACGGAAATGCGTAGGAGAGCCTTATTGGGTTGTCCTAGTTGAGGATGTTCAGATCACAGAGGATTTGTCCTACGAGGAAACTTCAGTTGCCATATTAGATCGACAGGTCCGTAAATTAAGGACCAAAGAGGTGGCTTCGGTTAAAGTATTGTGGAGAAATAAGAATAGAGAAGAGGTGACCTGGGAAGCTGAGGATGACATGAGGTCCAAATATCCTCACTTGTTTCATACCCCAGCGTGATGGCATATCAGTTTATATTGGTGCAGTGGGGTAAGATACCTATCAAAATTTTAATATTATTGCTTATTATTATGGTTATCGTCGTTGTATATTTTTCTCGCATTGTTATTGCTATGTCGTCCTGTGAGACGCCTAGGTTAAAAATTTATGCATTTCAGGTTCTAGATAGTCACATTCACAAAGGATACCTTGTCTAAACTTTGGCAACTCCTAAGGACATAACCGTGTGACTCAAATTTTTCATTCGAGGATGAATGTTTCTAAGGGGAGAAGGATGTAACAATCCGACTTTTCTAAACGTCTAAATTAATTCGTACATTCGTGAAAAGACAAAGAGGGTGAGTAATAAATTAAAAATGATGTGGTATGTCATATTTTAAATGTTCAAGGGTGGTATCTCAAGTTTTGAAGTTAAGTAAGTGGCAAAATAAAAGTTGGCGAAAGTTATCGTAAGTTCCTTTTTAAAGATTTCTCTATAATTTAGGTCAAATATATTGGATGTTTTCTCCCAATATATAAAGAGTTAAAAGACCTATTACCCATTAAATCGAAGGCCTACAAGTCTAATTTGCAAAGCACAAAACCCCGTATCAAACCAACATTAGAGTAAAACGTTATGAGGGTTTTACTAGGGACTACCGGGGCAGAATCTGGGTCAGATAAAAAATATGGTATGTCGGGTTATTTAACATTTTAAGCAATGAAAACATTTCATTTCAGTTCCAAACCAGAGAGAAAGCTTAAGAGAGGGTTCATATGGAGTTCTAGCATGATGAAGGTTAGTTGCCTAAGAGGGCTATATGTTGCCTACGGGGCTATATCGTTGCCAAAAAGGGCTATGTGATTTCTTACAAAGACAAAGGGCTACCGATAGGGTTATGTAGATTGATTTGGCACCTTCTGGGCTTATGGGGGCCTAGGTAAGTGGTATGTTGTTTGTACCTACCGAGCTTATGGGGGCTTGCTTAGGTTGCTGTTTGATCATTATTGTATTTTTTTAGATTTAGTAGTGGGTTAGCATGCTTATCTAAATTTGATTTCCTTACCTGATTGCTTTTGGTATATTATGATACTTACTCATTTAATTTATAGCCTTTCATACTCTGTATATTATTTTGTACTGACACCCCATTGCCTGAGGGCACTGCATTCATGTATGTAGATAGACGACCCAGTAGACCTCCTCAGCAACATGATTGACTTCTATCTGGTTGGCTAGTCCCTTTTCTCCGGAGATGCCAGAGTTAAGAGGTTTGTTAGCTTTTGTTGTATATATTTTTATGGGTAGGCTGGGGCCGTGTCCTGCTAATCTTTACTACTCTTAGAGGCTTGCAGACTAGTGTGTGGGGTGTACAACTAGGTTATGGCCATGCTGACATAGTTTTGTTGGTTTGCTGAAGCTTGTGAGCTGTTTGATGTATTGTCTTGATATATACCTGCTTCCAATTTTTGTATAGATATCATGGTGGCCTCGATGGCCCAGTCAGTACTTCTGTGCTAGTTGGCTATTTCTTTATATGAACTCTTGGGAGTAGCTGTTTCTTTTATGTATATGTTGACAGTGGCCTTGCCGGCTGAGGGCTTAGTTTTAAGCCGAGATATACTTGTTTGTTTCATTGATTGCGTGTGGCTGGCATGCGCTAGTAGCAAATGGTTCAGCAGGGTCGGCTCGGGCCTGAGTTTTGGCATTAGGAGCCAGTTGCGCCCCTCGAGTTTGGGGCATGACAAAATCATTTGGATTTTGGGGTTGAAATTTGAAGAACATTAATGCTTGTTCTTGAGAGAAACTGGTGCCTCTTTCTCTTCTTTTCGTTCTAATTTGGATGATTTTTTTATGAATGAGGGTTCTAGGTATGTCTAACTAGGTTATTAGGCTTAGACTGAGTAAAACGATGTGTTTAGGCATCAAACGACGTAGTTAAGGGCCCCAACACATAGGGAAAAGACCAAAACGACCTAATTTAAAAGCTGACGAAGGCCATCCACGGTGGGACTGGCGGACCGTCATTTGGACTACCAGCCATCGTCTGGGCTCGTCGTTAATGCTCTGCCCGACATGGCTTCACTAAAATGATCATAACTTTTTACTCCGAGTTTGGATTTTAGCTAACTTGATGGTATTGGAAAGAGGATTCAATTATATTTAATTTGATAGGTCATGGACCACCTAACTCATTTTGTGCTAAAAGATATCACTGTTTAAAGTTGACCCAACAACCATTTTCCTCTAAACAGTTGTTAACCCTCACCTACGGAGTCCAACCATGGACCGTACTGGTCGATCGTGGGTAGGATCAGAGACCATCAAACTTTGGACCCCAACGACGGAACCAACCTACGGTCTGTGGGTCAATCAATGGACTGTGGTTCACGACTGTAGGTATCATCTTTAATTCTCAAATTTTACCTAAGTCTGGGATTGAACCACGAAATCCCATATACGGTCCATGATCCAACATACGGTCCGTCGGTGGCTTCCGTTGGTTCTGACACCAGATCCTGGAAAGCTATATTTTTTTTATTTTCTCAAATCCTAGGTGTTACAAGTTGGAGAATTCATCTCCGAGCTAGACTGCCTTCTCTGGTACTTTATCAATGGCAAGAGGGCAAACGAAAGTTGCTCGGCGATGATGGAGTTTGGGAATGCGAATGGGGAGTTCTAGGTTTTTGGTGGGGAAGAAAATTGAAGCTTTTAACTAATAATATATGGAGGGTTGAACTCGTTTAGGCTTGGCATGATCATTTGCTATGGACAATGACTTGGAAAATGAAGAACTTAGCCAGAAGTTCTTGAGAAATTGGTTGAGAAGATGAAGAAGTGTTTTGGGTTATAATTTGGGGTGGGTATTATGTTATTCGGGTAGGTTTTAAAATTAATTTGGGTGGGTCTTTAAATTATGGGTTTAAATTTAATGAATTTCGGGTAGGTGTTTTAGATTGAGAAACATGTCTCGCCGTTAATAAAAAGGGTATATACGCTCTAAAATTTGAACGGCAGGGGCACCAATGTCCCAAAAGTATGACAGAGGGTATATGTATACCATTTATGACAGTTCGGGGGTATATTTGTTATTTTTCCCTATATATTAATTCCTTTTTCATTATTTATATAGTTATGTTAACATTTTTCCAATTTCATTCTTGTAATTTACACTTTGTTTCGGTGGTCGTATTGTATTGTAAGTCTAAATACAATGTTTGTTTTGATTGTTATTTAAATTTTATTATATTATATTGTATCGTTTAAATCTATCGCTAGATAATGATGAAAAGACCTATTTTACGTAATGACCGATTTAATACAATACATTATGAAATAACATATAACAATCATTGAAAAACATTAGAAAGTTGTCAAATACTTTCTTCTCTTACTTTTATTTGAATATTGGTGAAGTATATTATTATATTCCACTTAATATAAATAAATTTTTCGTTAATGAACTTAATACATTTAATTATTATATTTTATTATTTGCCTCTTTTAGTGTTTTATGTATTATGTCTCTATTATTAATTTGAAAGCGACCAATTTTCATATTTTATACAATATTCAAATTATGAGTATTTTTTTTAGACTTACAATGCAATACATTGAAATAAGGAGAAACACAGGTGAGAACATGAGGGAAGCGATCGAAATTTCTCTATATATCTCATAAACTTGTAGATCACACTAGATACATGTATGTGGTGCGATTCGCATGTATTTGGTGTACCAGATAAACGGGTGAAACATGAAAGTGGAGAGCGATATGAGAGGGAGGCGAGCTAGATTTGTTTGTGTCACATTTACATGAGAATCGGCTTGGATACAATATATCTAGAACAAATGACACCTAATTTTGATCTCATGTATTCTGAGACACATGTAACTCGACACACCAAAATTTGATAAGTAATATTACAAACTAGCATGTATCTAAATAATTAGCTCCTAAACTAGTGAGATTTTTTATAGGTTTCCTTTTTTAAAAGTTTACGCTCCCATATGCAAGTGAAGTCATAATTTAAGTGTGCAATAAAAAACGTGTGCCAAGTTAACGGGGTTTTAACTATTCACTCAAAATTTTAAAGGATTGTGAGTGGAAGGGAACTTGAAAATATTTGAAGATTAAATTTTTAAAATCAGATCAAAGCTCATGGTCAAACTCAAACAAATATTTAAAGATAAATATTTAGAGGGTGTTTGATTGACTTAAAAGTTGGTCAAACCTACTTTTAAGTCAGTTTTTGACTTCTAAAAGTCTTTGACAAATATAAAAAAAATAACTTAAAATAAGTCAAAAATGACTTAAAATAAGTTAGGAAGTGTTTGACAAGGTAAAAAATGACTTAAGATAAGTTAAAAATGACTTAAAATAAGTCAAAAACCAAAAGTAGGTCTCCCCCTACTTTTTGATTTTTTACTTAAAAGTTATTTTAGTTTGACTTTTTATTTTTGACTTAAAAGCTACTTTTTTAAGTCAATCCAAACGGGCTCTTAAAATCCTATTTATAATATGTCGTCAACTAGCTTAAGCTTAATAAGCTTAATAATATCTCAGATGGTCACTCAACTTAGGATAGTTTACTTAGAAAGTCACCCAACTTTGTTTTCTAACTAAAAGTCACTTAATTTAGGATAGTTTACTTAGAAAGTCACTCAACTATTTGTATTTCATGTTGAAAATTTGCCACACCCCGTGCCTACACCCTGGGCGGGACTGGAACTCGAAGACCATTGCTGGCCCCAAGCGAACCCTTGGCTTGGCTTACTAACTCAGCGGAAGACTTAACTCATCACATAAACATTTATGAAGAAACTAGAATATTATAAAGGAACATTCAACTGGACATTTAGGCAAACTCAAGTCTTTATCATAAGAAATGAAAAGTAAAGACAACTAAAATAACTAACTGATTGTCTGTCTATGAAGCCTCTAAAACAACTGAGATGGATGTTGGGACAAACCCCACAACATCCTAATGGACTGAACTAGAAAACAATGAAAATAGATCCTACGAAATGCAACGATGCAGGCCAACTGGCATCAGTACATTGAATGTACGAGTATGCAAGTTGGAAAGCTAAATTAACATAGGCTTGAAGAGGAATCTGAAATCAACTGAAGAACTTACCTGGCTCAACTCAACTCAACATAACTGAACTCATTTCAATATAAAACAATTTAAAATAAGTGCAATATAAAGAAAAGTTGTTTAAAAACATGATGTCAACTCTGTGTATATGCAAAGATACATATAACTCTGAGATGTATGTAAAAATACAATAAACTGATGTATATAAAAATTCAGTAACTTCTGTGGGAGTTTCTCTAACCGACAACCATCACATAAGAGCTATAGTGATGATACAACGATCTACCTCACGCTGCCAGCGTATCCTATACACGGCCAAAGGTATAAGACCTAAATTACTAAGTGGATCCACTAGTCTATTGTGAAAAAGGTTCATCTCAAAAGTATGACCATTTTCCACCCATGGTGGCTACATGGTTTTATGGAGATGTTTATCTGAACTCATGCTCGCCCTCAATTCGGTGCTCAATACTACTCCCAAAATATACTAGCTCTTTATGTTTTAAAAACATACTTCTTTCTGTGATTTGAGATTAGTTCTCAAAACTTAGCTCAAAGACTATCTTGGAAATCTCAGTTTCCCTTCTTGCTTTATTTAGAAAGCTATTACTCTTTTCCGAAAACTAGATCGAAGGCTCTTTGGAAATCTCAGTTTCCGTTCTTATTAAAAAGTGAATGCATTTTTATATCTCTTTGGTAATACATAGTCCCCATATACTTCTTTGAAGAAAAGAACTTCAACTATACTTCTTTGTTGAACTCAAAACTTAAGTCTTAAAACAAAGTTAAAAGCATTTGCAAAAGACTCTGAGAATTTCCTAGACTTATCTCTTGACTTTCCTTGAATTTGAATTTATGGATTCAAGGTTATGATTCATATTTATGGATGATTTCTAGGTGTTTAGAAGTCATTTAGAGTAGTTAGGATCAATGGAAAGTGTCAGGACACCTTAGAATAACTTAAATAGGCTGAACGACAAAAGACTGGTGAAAAATGCCGATTCGGAAGCATCCCTGGCGTGCCGCGCCAGGCCTCATTTTACTGGGGCTCATTTTGGGCGCACTGCAGGCGCGCCGCCCTAGCCTCCTGGTGCTATGGGGGCGCGACGCACCTGGCCCTCCCCAGGTGCGTCTAACGATTTTTTCAACTCATTTTCTGATCCCAAATAATTTTAAATCGATTCCTTTTCTCAATACTTTCTTAGATTCAGATACCCCACACATGTACACTAGAATCTAACTCGAAACAACTCTTAACATTGATAAAACATCTCAAGAAAACCCATCAATCACATGTAAGTTCAAGAATGAAAACAATTCAAGAACACAACTCAAGAACATCAAATTCTAACTCTTTCCGAACGAAAATCACTGAATTAAACATGCTTGGCGTGTGGGTGAACTAACCCAACGCTATGTGATCTCGCATACCTTGTAGGGATCACCCCCGACGAAATCCACAAGCCAAACTTCGACGATCTTGAACGTTCTTGCTTCCTCTTCTCCTTTCTCCTTAGCCCTAGCGTGAAATCCCAAATTCTAAAATCTGATTTGACCCATATTAAACTCCTGAAAACAGATTAAAATAATAGAGCAATGAAAAGACTAAAATACCCTTTAAAATTCCGGATTGGACATTTCCTTAATCCAATAGCCCAACTTCCAAAGGGAATAACTCACTCATCCAAACTAGGAATCGCGCAAAATTGGCGGCGTTGGAAAGCTCATTCAAAGAGCTTTCCAATCATATCTAGAACTACACATAACTCATCCTGAGCTAGGAGTTATGGTTATTTGAAGTTGATCAAAAACTCACCTTAACTTACTTAAATTTTTCCAGATTTCCTTGTACTTTCCAAAAAAAACTATTTCCAGATTTTTAAACTTCTTTCTAGTTGCGAGATGTTACAATATCTCCCCCTTGGGAACATTCATCCTCGAATGAGATTACTCTTACTAGGCTTAGGGTGTAACATCAAATTCAAACACCCAACAAACAAATGCAATCAAACAACATGTTCACTCATAATTTAAAGAGCACTAAGAAGAAAATTAGAACCTTGATTTGCACTTTCTTTGGATTCAAAGAGATGTGGATATCTCTTCTTCATATCCTCCTCAGCTTCCCCAACAAATTGGTTCTTCCAAAGGACTTTGACTGATGTTACCTCATTTGTTCTCAACTTGCGAACTTAGCGATCTAGAATCTGGACAGGAATCTCCTCATATGATAAGTTATCCTTGATCCCAATATTTCCAGTTGGTATGATCAATGAAGGATCATCCATGCACTTCTTCAACACGGAGATGTGAAATATCGGATGAACCGCTGCTAATTCATGTGGTAGCTCCAACTCATAAGCTATATTGCCAATCCTCTTGGCTATGCGATAAGGTCCAATATACCTGGGACTAAGCTTTCCCTTCTTACCAAACCTCATAACACCCTTCATGGGTGAAACTTTCAAATATACCCAATCATCTACTTTGAACACTACTACAAAAAAGAGCTTTAGTGGCAATAAAAAGTGCCATTAGTGGCAATAACAATTGCCGCTATACCTTTTACCGGCTATAGATCTTGTGCCGGTGATTCAAGGGTCGGCAAAGCCTTTGGTAGCCATTCTCACAAAAGCTGGTAAAGGGTATGATCTATTGCCACTAAAACTCTTTAGTTTTAACGACAATTATTGCAACAATTATTTTGGCTGCTAAATCTAATTCATAATGACTAACTATAATATTTTAACGTCCATTTTTATAGCCGATAAATTCAATTGGATTGCCACTAAAAATTAATAGTTTTAATGGTAATTATTTTGTGGCAATTCCAATGGCTATAATATCCCTTTTGAAACCATCTAAATTTCCTCATTGAACGACTTTTTTTTATGGCCAGTAATCATAATTAAATCGACAAAAACAGTAATAAACTTTAACAACAATTGTAGCCACCATTAATACTGACCTAATTTGCGCTTTTCATGACAATTTTAGTAACTAGGAAAACCAGCAAAAATGTTTGTAAAAGACAACCTCTTAGTGGAAACAAAGTTTGACAAATACTAAAAAATATATGTAACTATTAGTTCATAAAAAGAGTATATCTCATTAACGCTAAACAAATAAAGGAAACACTAATAAAAACTAGTATTAATTTCATAATTTAAAAATAAATCATTTTGAATGGTTTTACGATATGAAGTTCTTGCAAAGAGAATAAGATGGTGATCCCCTTCCATAGTTCTTTTCCAACATCACATACATTGTTTTAACTTATATAAACAATCTTATAGAATATGTCTTCAAGTAACTTTCGCAACTCTTCATTATACTGAAATTCTACTAATGCAAATATTTTGAACATCAAATTGTATGACCTGAAATATGATAAAACAAATGTGTCAAAAGATAAAATGTAATCTGACAAATGAAACATGTAGTATTAGAATACAACTTAGCTATATATAACATTGTGGAAAAGAAATAAACATCTGACAAAAATTCAAGATGCTACCTTTTCTTATACAAGTTTTTGTGTGTCACATGTATACATGTTTTGTTGGTTATATATCTTTACAGTGATTAGTATGAAGAAATTAGATGCTATGATTATGACTAGCAATTAAGATGTATAAGCAAGCTAATTTTCTGATCTTCTTGCTCATCTTCTTCATTTGTCCATTATTCTTCTGGTCTTGATCTTCACTCCTCAGGTTGGAACTTGGTATTTATCCATATTGAGAATCATTTTTCTTGAGTTGGTAACTCATCAATGTCATTCACTTTCATTAAGATTGTGATTTGTAGATTATAGTTTGCTATATCCTCTCCGTATATGTGTGCAATCTAAGCTTGACAATCTCTTATGTTTATTTGAATCTACTCTATCAAATCTGAATTCTCTCATCAATGTCATTCACTTGCATTAAGTTTGTGATTTCTAGATTATAATTTGCTATTTCCTCTATGTATATGTGTGTAATCTCTTATGTTCATTTGAATCTCCTCAATCAAATCTGAAATCTCCCAAGAAAAATTACACAGATTGAATCCTATATAATAAACATATAGTTTATTTAAAGCACTAATCTATACTTGAGACCCGCTAAAAGGTAACTAAATTGACTATTAGTGAGTACTATTACTAAACATGCCTTGAAAATCTCGTTGTTACAATATTTGTTGCTTTGATAATAATGTTTACACCAATCTTCAATATAATTGATATTCTTGGAACTTAGGCTTGTATATGTACCAAATGTGACTAAAATGAGGAGAGGATATAAAGAGGCAAACTTTGTACAATTAGAAAATGATACAAAAAGTAGTAGTTTTTTTTTTATTTATTATATAGAAGAGAGCTTTTCCTAATAGCATAATTAAATATCTCAGACTAAATCCATTTGACAAGTTAAGGATGTATTGAAACCATTTGAATCTAATCGCAGCTAAATCCCATTGACGACTTAGAGGTGTACTAAAGAATTTGATCCTACCCTTCCCATTTCAATTCAAGTTCTCTGAAAATATAGATAAAAACATAGATAACGAATCCATTGACAAATACGATTGTAGGTCACATTCCTACTAAACACCTGATACGTCAACTCTAATTAGCTAGTTCCTAGTATACACCCCAAGTTCTGGTAAATAATGCTATCCATGTGTTTATTATATCCATCATTAGGAGCAATAAATACATAATTAACGTCAATTAAGAATGAGGACAAGTTTCTTAAGATCATCTAAGTGAAACAAAGAATAAAATCATTGAGTAGAATGGCCTAGCGTTTGACTTATCAATATTTTACTTGTATCTCCTTATTTCAAAATGGATCAAGCTGGAACAAATTACAGTCTATTGAGCCTTAAAACCTTTTAGCTGTAACGATTATTGTCTTTTAGTAGTTGTGTACTTAGCCTGGGTTAGATAATTCCTTTTCTAAAAAATATTTGGGTATTTTTAGGCAACAAGTGTTATAGTTCTTTTAAGATTTATAAACAGCAACATGAAGGCACATCTAAGATGGAAGCATGAAGAAATCTTATGTGGAACTTGATAACTTTCTAGACCTCGTCAACTAAGCTGATACTTACAAAAAGAAGAAATTCACATACAAATCAGTGATGCTAGATCAAATAAAAGGCATCTAACCAAATATGATAACCATATCATAACATAAGGCAGTGAGACATTTCCTTTATTTCTATTTCTTATCTTTCAAAAGTGAAACGTTGAATATACGATGAGTAAAACTCACTATGCTAAAAAGAGAGGCAAAACAAGAATCATAATGGAGTCTCAATATAAAAAGTCTAATTTGATATTTGTATATTTTATTTCAAATTTAATTCTTGATCCAAAAACATCACTGAACACATAAAAAATAAATAAGTTGTAGGGACCCAACCAAGAAGCAATTAAATTGTCAATAACACACCAAAATAATTGTTCCAGTAAGCTTATGGTTTCTTAAAATAATAATGTTATTCCAAGCAGTGCTTTGAAAATTTTGTTTCTTGTTTTTACCCTTTATGTACTGCAATAGTTTTGCTAGTCCATGTAAAACTATCAAGCTTTTACTTTAAAATCTATTATCAAGAGAAAATTATCCAAATAATGAAATGGTTTCTTAAGATTGATGAAACTAGTTTTACCAACATTCTAATGTACTACATGATCTGGAATGTAACTTGGGAGATAATTTAAATTGGAGATAGAACAATCATACATGAAGTTTGTAGTTGTTCCTTGGTAGTTTCATAATTATGTGGACCAAATATTTTTTAGCTTCTTACGACATTGAAGAATCTTTAGGGAGATATGAAAGAGAAAATGGCCAAATGACCCCCCAACTTATTACCGGATTTCCAACTACACACATATTCTCTGCGGGAGTCCTATTACCCCCTGAACTATTTTAAAATGAAATAAATAACCCCTTAAGTGCTGAGTTGGCATAGAGAGTATTTCATTATCTTTGAGAGAGTGAGTTGCCTATTTTTTTAATTTTCGTTTTTTTTCTAATTTTGTTTTTTGTTTTTTCTTTCTTTCTTCTTATTTATCTGTACAACATTTTTCACCATTATCATTGTTGAAGCTTTTTCAATGGATGTTTGAAATAAAAATTATCAACAACAAATGCATTTAATGAATAAATAATTGTTCAATAAACTTATTTAGAACATATCCAACAAATTAATTATTATTTTTTTAAAAACATACCCATTAATTAGTTTTTTTTTTTAAAGGGATGGATTCAAGAGTAACAAAATCAAAGTGAAGTAATTGTATATTTAAAAAATATTTTCAAACTTAATAAAAGAAACTAAAACAAAATAATTTCTTCCACATTTTAAAAGAAGGATCCTACATGTTCTCCTAATATCCATGAAGAATCAAAATCAAAAACTCAAATTATAAATTAATCATGAAAATTTTAGAGGGAGAAATAATAAAGAATGGGGAAGAGAGAGAGAGGTTTCTCAAATTGGTATTACAAATTGATCTTCTCATCCGCGATTATTTTGAGTTGTCGGCGGAATCTTCAACGGGTGAATCTGATCTCGAATGTTCATGACCCATTTAATGTGTATCTGAATTGTCTAAGGAAGAGAATCAAACGAAATGTAAAAAAATGTGGAAAATGATTGAATTAGTTGGATGAAAGATTTGATTAATTAGGACAGCTAACTTCTAGACTCTAGAGATTCGGAGTAGATGAAAAGGTGAGTTGAATTTTCGTTTCTATAAAATGTTAGAGATATAGAAATTTATTGAGGTAAAAAATGGTGTTTAGTATAGTTAGGGTTGAAGAAATGATTGGGGAAGTAAGAAAGAGAAAGGAGGAGAGCTTTTTAAAAAAAATCATTAAATGGTGAAATACACGTGTCAAGTGCGTGTATTTCACCACAAGACAGATGTCTGGTAATGACATTTCAGGGAGGAAATAATTCCACTTTAAAATAGCTCAGAGGTAATAGGACCCCCGTGAAGTATAAGTGTGTAGTTGGAAATCCGGTTATAGATTGGAGGTCATTTGGCCATTTTCTCGATATGAAATAACAATTAAGTTACAATCCGTAATATGTATATTTAATTATATACAACTTTGTTTCCCTTTATCAATTAGTACAATTTTTTTTGGTTAAAGATAATCGAAGTTTGTGTTATCTTTTCGGTGCAGATTTTTGTTATCATTTATCAAACCTAAAATGTTCAAAGTGGTGTGGGATGAATTTCTAAATTCAACTAAAAATCTAATTTTTTTAAAAATTGTCAACCCACACAATATACACAAGGATAGAAAAACAGTTTCACTTACACATAAATAAGTCTCTCACCTTAAACATCAAATACCATTGGACCACTAAATTTCTTCATAAGACATATATTGATACTATATGAATTTCATCATTGTGTCCCAGAAATAGAAACCAGAGGAACTAGATGTTCAAATAGATTAAATGATGCCACAGTGAGAATACTAATAATTACTCAAATATTTATCCCCTGAAGCTCTCTTTTCAATCAATAGCAGTATCGCAACACGCCTAAACTTTTAAACAACAAACTGTGTACTGGTAAGCAATTACAGATGCAACATATTTAGCCAAATGAATAAGACATACCAAACATGAGGAAATACACCTTTCATTACATTTCAGAAACAATAACATTGGAGAATAATATAATCAATTCAATCGCAAGAGTCGGTGAGCAATTACCAGGATAACAAATCTTGGTTTAGCAAAACATTAAAAAATTATTTTTTTTACTACCATCTATCAAATCAGAAGTCTGAGGAGAAGATGCTCATCACCAATGATAAAGGTGGAGAGAGATGAACTATGTTACCTGGAGATGGTGATCTGATGTGGTGAGACATAGATGAGTAGGATTGTAGCGGCAATGGTGATTGCTGATTAGAGCTTTCACAGAGATATTTAATCACCAGGTAGAGTTTTATATTTATGAGTTTGTTTTCCCAAAATAATTCAAAACTAAAGTTTTGATTTATAAATAAAAAGAATTAGACGAAATTTTTTAAGTATTGTGAAATATATGGGAGGTGAAAATAAAAAAATAGTACTATTTGTACTTTAAATAAGTAACTTTCAGTAGCTATTGTTTGTTATTGCCGATAAATATGCTGATTTTTGTGACCAATATCTTTTGGCCGCTAGTATTTTATTTTAAAGAATTATTTAATGGCAATTGAATTATTGCCACTAAAAAATTGCCAGTAAAAATACTTTTTGTGGTAATGGAACTCTAACACCCTTCTCCTAACATCAATGTAGGATTTTTGACGACTCTGTGCCGTTTTCAACCTTCCTTGAATCACTTTCACCTTCTCCATAGCTTGGTGAACTGAATCTGGTCCTATCAAGCCTGCTTCACCAACTTCAAATCATCCAATAGGAGATCTGCATCTTCTCCCATAAAGATCTTCATAAGGAGCCATTTGGATGCTAGAGTGATAACTGTTATTGTAAGCAAACTCAATGAGAGGTAGGTGATCATCCCAATTCCCTTTGAAATCAATCACGCAAGCCCTCAACATATCTTCTAAAGTCTGAATAGTGCGCTCTACTTGCCCATCAGTCTGAGGATGAAAGGCAGTACTTAAATTCACCTTCGAACCCAAACCTTTCTGAAAAGATTTCCAGAACTGTGCAGTAAATTGTGCACACCTATCTGAAATAATGGATACTAGTACTCCATGAAGTCTTACCACTTCTTAAATATATAACCTGGCATAATCTTTTGCTGAATGGGTAGTCTTTACCAGGAGAAAATGGGTTGATTTTGTCATTCTGTCGACAATCACCCAAATAGAATCATGTTGTTTGCGAGACCTTGGCAGACCTGTGATGAAATCCATATTAATCACTCTCACTTCCATTTTGGAAGTTCTATATTCTGCGCCAAACCACCAGGCCTTTGGTGCTCAACCTTCACTTGTTGGCAATTTGGACACTTAGCAATAAATTCAGCAATGCCCTTCTTCATGCTATTCCACCAATAAACTTCTCTCAAGTCACGATACATCTTTGTGGAACCTGGATGAATGGAATATTTGGAGCTATGAGCTTCCTCCATGATCCTCTCTTGGAGTCCATCCACCATAGGTACGCACAATCTACCTTGATATCTCAATACACCATCTCTCCCTTGTTCAAAAGCTAATATTTTTTGCTTATGAACATTTGCCTTCAATTCAAGCAAAATAGGATCTTAGTCTTGTTTTTCTTTAACTTTTGACACTAGTGATGATTCAGCCCCATTCGTCACCACTATTCCTCCTTCTGTGGAATCCATAAGTCGGACTCCCAAGCGTGCAATCATAAGCACATCTTTTGCCAACTCTCTCTTTTCTTCCTCAACATGGGCGGTACTACCCATAGACAACCTGCTCAAGGCATCATCAACAACATTAGCCTTACCTGGGTGATAAAGAATATTCATGTCATAATCCTTGAGTAACTCTAACCACCTTTTTTGTCTGAGATTAAGCTCTTTCTGAGTGAACACATATTGAAGGCTCTTGTGATCAGTGAATATATCAACATGAACACCATACAAGTAATGACACCATATCTTCAAAGAGAACACTATAACAGCCAACTCTAAGTCATGGGTTGGGTAGTTCTTCTCATGAACTTTCAATTGTCTGGAGGCATAAGCTATAACTTTGTCATTCTGCATTAAGACACAACCCAAACCAACTCTAGATGCATTACAATACACCACCAAATCTTGAGTACCTTCCAGTAAAGTCAAAATTGGGGCAGTAGTCAACCTTCTCTTCAATTCCTGAAAGCTTTTCTCACAAAGCTTCAGACCATTGAAATTTCACTGTCTTCTGAGTCAACTTCGTCAAAGGAGACGAAATGGATGAGAACCCATCTATAAACCTTCTATAATATCCATCCAAGCCCAAGAAACTCCTAATATCAGTTGGAGATGTGGGTCTAGGCTAATTTTGCACTGCTTCAATTTTATGAGTATCAACTTTAATTCTCTCTCCAGACACAATATGGCCTAAGAATGCCTCAGACTCAAGCCAAAATTCACACTTAGAGAATTTAACATATAACTCATTATCTTTCAAAGTTTGAAGAACTATTTTGATATGACTAGCATGATCTTCTTCATTCCTTGAATAGATTAGTATGTCATCAATGAAGACGATAACAAACATATCTAAATAAGGTTTGAAGACTCTATTCATAAGATCTATGAATGTTGCTGGTGCATTAGTCAAACCAAAGGACATGACTAAAAACTCAAAATGACCATATCTGGTTCTAAAAGTTATCTTAGGAATAACACATTCCCTTACTCTTAACTGATGATAACCTGATCTGAGGTCCATTTTCGAGAAACTAGTGGCACCCTAAAGCTGATTGAAAAGATCATCAATTATCAAAAAATGATACTTATTCTTGATGGTAACCTTGTTCAACTGACGGTAGTCTATACACATCATAAGGGAACCATCTTTCTTTCTCACAAACAAGATCGGAGCGCTCTAAGGTGAGACACTTGGTCGAATGAAGCCCTTATCTAATAGATCCTTTAACTTCTCTTTCAACTCTTTCAACTCTGCTGGTGCCATTCTGTATGGCGATATAAATATAGGACGAGTATCTGGAAGAAGATCTATACCGAAGTCTATCTCTCTCTCAGGAGGGACTCCGGGAAGATCATCTGCAAAGACTTCTGAAAACTCTTTTACTACTGGAACTAACTGAATATGAGGTACCTCAACACTTGAGTCATTAACTCGAACTAAGTGATAGACACACCCCTTAGAATCTAACGTCCTTGCCTTAAGGTACGAAATGAAACGACCCTTAGGCACTGCTGAACTGTTTTTCCACTCTAAGACTGGCTCATTTAGAAACTGAAACTTGACTACTCGAGTTCTACAATCAACTTAGGCATAGCAGGCATGAAGCCAGTCCATACCAAGAATGACATCAAAATCTACCATGTCTAACTCAATTAAGTTAGCCATAGTACTCTTGTGATTGACGGAAACGGGACAATCACGATAGACTCTCTCTGCTAGAATAAACTCACCAACAAGCGTAGAGACAATGAATAGTTCACTAAGTTGCTCAGGAATAACATCAAAGTTCATAGCAACAAAAGGAGTTACAAAAGATAAACACGCTCCTGGGTCTAGCAAAGCATAAACAGTAAAGTCAAAGACTCGAACCATATCAGTGACAACATCTGGCGAATCCTCTTGCTCTTGGCGACTGTTGATAGCATATAAGCGGTTTGTTCCCCCGCCAGTATCGGAAGTAGCCCCTCTAAGTGAAGCTCTTTCTGGTGGAGCAACTGAAGAAGACTGGGCTTTATTACCCCCATTACCATTTCTATGTTTGATCTTTGGACACTCTCACATGAAATGCCCAGTCTAAACATACTTGAAACAACCAGTGGAGCGCTCACGACAAATACCTGAGTGGTTCCTACCACACTTAGTGCAGGCAGGAGGCTTACTACCACCTTGCACCACACTCCCCTGGGAATAAGCAGGTTTAGCTCTGAAATTCTGATTATTGTGCTCACATTTGTTCTTACGTGCAGGTGCACTAGCAGATGAAGGAGTAGGTCCCTTCTATTTCTGTCGGAAAGATGACCGGTTGGCATTACTCTTCTGCTGCCCGGACTCATTCTCTGTCTTAGCCCTCTTGTTCTTGAATTCCTCTCTATCCCTCAGCTTCTATTCCTCCACTTGTTGCACATAGACCATTAACCTCGAAATGTCCATGTCTCCAATAAGCACTGCTTCCCGACCCTCTTTTCTTGATAGACGGCCCAACCCAGCAACACATAAGCTCATTCTACTCCTCATGTCCTTAACCATCTTCGAAGCATATCGGGATAGTTGGGTGAACTTCAACCCATATTTATGAACACTTAGAGAATCCTGCTTAAATGTGAGGAACTCACGTACCTTAGCCTCTTTCAGTTCTCGGGAAAAGAAACCCCCCAAGAAAGCCTCTTTAAAATATGCCCAACTTGCAGGTGGTGCATCCTCAGCTCTACCCCCTTTTCACTTATCACACAAGGTCCTAGCAACATTTTTCATCTGATATGCAGCTAGCTCAACTCTCACAGTATCAGTAACATGCATCACATCGAACACCTTTTTCAGTTCATCAACAAAGTTCTCCGGATCTTCAGAAGTGCTTGAACCAGTGAAACTTGGAGGATTCATCCTCAAGAACTGACGAATCCTTGAAGTGTCAGCCTCTTCTTGTCGAGCTCCTCTCTGTTGCCCAGCTTGGTTAGTCACAACTTGACTGAGCATTTTTATAGCCTCTCTGAATTCATCATTAGTAACTTCTTCTTGAGGTTGCACTTCAGGTGCATTGGGTAACTCTTGTTTCTCAACATTCCTCCTAGTTGGACGACCTCTGACTGCTCTTCGTGGAGGCATGATTATCTGAAACACGCGAATGCACGAATTAGAGGGAAACTTTTTAGAGATAAACTCTAACGCACGAAATGAGTGTGAAAGAAGTGAGAAATGTTTTTCCTAAGTGTTGCAGCCTCCTAATTATAGATGTGGTGCGCTTCACACAGATAACTAAGACTCTACAAAAACGGCTTCATAGACTCCCTAGGACTCTTAAACTCTGGGCTATGATATCAAGTTTGTCACATCTCGAGCCTACACCCTGGGCGGGACTGGCACTCGAAGACCATTGCTAGCCCCAAGCGAACCCTTGGCCTGGCTTACTAACTCAGCGGAAGACTTAACTCATCACATAAACATTTATAAAGAAACTAGAATGTTATAAAGGAACATTCAACTGGCCATTTAGGCAAACTCAAGTATTTATCATAAGAAATGAAAAGTAAAGACAACTAAAATAACTAACTGAATGTTTGTCTATGAAGCGTCTAAAATAACTGAGATGGATGTTGGGACAAACCCCACAACATCCTAATGGACTAAACAAGAAATCAATGAAAATAGATCCTCCGAAATGCAATGAGGCTCACCGACTGACTCTGAACTGCTCGCTGGATCAACGGTGCGCTGGAATGCCGATCCTAGTTACATGTGTCTACATCATAAAACGATGCAGGCCAACTGGCATCAGTACATTGAATGTACGAGTATGCGAGTTGGAAAATTAAAAACAACATAGGTTTGAAAAGGAATCTGAAAGAAACTGAAGAACTTACCTGGCTCAACTCAACTCAACATAACTGAACTCATTTCAATATAAAGCAATTTAAAACAAGTGCAATATAAAGAAAAACTATTTAAAAACATGATGTCAACTCTGTGTATGAAAAGATACATATAACTCTGAGATGTATGTAAAAATACAATAAACTGATGTATATAAAAATACAATAACTTTTTTGGGAGTTTCTCTACCCGACAACCATCACATAAGAGATATAGTGATGATACAACGATCTACCTCACGCTGCCAGCGCATCCCAGACCTGGACAAAAGTATAGGACCTGAACTACTAAATGGATCCACTAGTCTATTGTGAAAAGGGTTCATCTCAAAAGTATGACCCTTTTCTACCCATGGTGGCTACATGGTTTTATGGAGACATGAGTTATCTAAACTCATGCTCGCCCCCAATTCGATGCTCAATACTACTCCCAAAATATACTAGATCTTTATGTTTTAAAAATATACTTCTTTCTGTGATTTGAGATTAGTGCTCAAAACTTAGCTCAAAGGCTATCTTGGAAATCTCAGTTTCCCTGTTTGCTTCATTTAGAAAGCTATTACTCTTTTATGAAAACTAGCCCGAATGCTCTTTGGAAATCTCAGTTTCCGTTCTTATTAAAAAGTGAATACATTTTTATATCTCTTTGGGAATACATAGTCCCCATATACTTCTTTGAAGAAAATAACTTCAACTATACTTCTTTGCTGAACTCAAAACTTAAGTCATAAAACAAAGTTATAAGCATTTGCAAAAGACTTCTTGAAAAGACTCTGAGAACTTCCTAGACTTGGCTCTTGACTTTCCTTAAATTTGAATTATGGATTCAAGGTTATGATTCATATTTATGGATGATTTCTAGGTGTTTAGAAGTCATTTAGAGTAGTTAGGCTCAATGGAAAGTGTCAGGAGACCTTAGAATAACTTAAATAGGCTGAACGATGAAAGACTAGTGAAAAACGCCGATCCAGGCGCATCCCTGGCGTGCCGCGCCAGGACCCATTTTACTGGGGTTCGTTTTGGGTGAACTGCAGGCACTATGGGGGCGCGACACTCCTGGCCCTCCCCAGGTGCGCCTGACGGAATTTTCAACTCGTTTTCTGATCCCAAATCGTTTTAAATCGATTTCTTTTCTCAATACTTTCTTAGATTCAGATACCCCACGCATGTACACTATAATATAACTCGAAACAACTCTTAACATTGCTAAAACGTCTCAAGAAAACCCATACACATGTAAGTTCAAGAATGAAAACAATTCAAGAACACAACTTAAGAACATCAAATTCTAACTCTTTTAGAACGAAAATCACTGAATTACACATGCTTGGCGTGTGGGTGAACCAACCCAACGTTATGTGATCTCGCATACCTTGTAGGGATCACCCCCAACGAAATCCACAAGCCAAACTTCGATGATCTTGAACGTTCTTGCTTCCTCTTCTTCTTTCTCCTTAGCCCTAGCGTGAAATCCCAAATTATAAAACTGACTAAAATCTGATTTGACCCATATTAAACTCCTAAAAATGGATCAAAATAATAGGGTAATGAAAAGACTACAATACCCCTTAAAATTCCGGATTGGACATTTCCTTAATCCAATAGCCCAACTTCCAAAGGGAATAACTCACTCATCCAAACTCAGAATCACGCAAACTTGGCGGTGTTGAAAAGATCATTCCAAGAGCTTTCCAACCATATCTGGAACTACACCTAACTCATCCTGATCTAGGAGTTATGGTCGTTTGAAGTTGACCAAAAACTCACCTTAACTTACTTAAATTTTTTCTAGATTTCCTTATACTTTCCAAAAATAACTATTTCCAGATTTTTAAACTTCTTTCTAGTTGCGAGATGTTACAAAATCACTTAATCAATTTAAACAATTTTCACTAAATTTTATTGACATCAAAATTTTCTTTTAAGCTAATTTTTTATTAAAAAATATTAAGATACCCATTTTGAGCATTTTGTTGACCCGCCCCACTTAATATGACCCGCTAAAATTATGGTTATATATATATATATATATATATATATATTATCAAGAACTTATTATTTTGGAGAATTTTACGTGAAATTTATGATACTTAGAC
>JAJOOS010002131.1:0-29596 GCA_029582725.1 Solanum chiquidenum
CGACTAATCACTACAAAATTAACTTACAATGTAAAATAAACTAACCTTTGAGCTTTCACTTCTTCGTTCCGCCACCAATATTCAACAAATTTCAACAAGCAATGTTACCAACTAGCTTTGCCTCATGAAATTTCTTAGGGTTTTGATCGGTTGAAGAGAGAGACGATGGTAGGTGAGAGTGAAATGGGTTGGAAGTTTCTTTGGGTTTGGGTTTGGGTTATGGGTTAAAAAATGAATGGGTTAGGGTAAAACCCGGCCTTTGTTAAATGGGTTGGAGGTGTGGCACACGCTCTTGGATTGAGAGCACTGATGTTGAAAAAATGGTGTATTTATTGTACTTTTGGATGATTTCGTGGGGTAATAGGACCCCCGCAAACTTAAGGTGTCTACTTAAAAAAAGGGTATAAGTTCCATGGGGTAATTATGTATTTCCTCTAAAAAAAATTAAAAGTAGGTACTCACCCACTTTTCGTTTTTCAACTTAAAAGCTACTAAAGTTTAACTTTCTAAAAACTATTTTTAAAGAGCTACTTTTTTTAAAGTTAAGTCAAATGGGCTTTTAAGTTAATCAAATATAATAATTTCAACTTTTACAATATTAGATTTGTGTTACAACCGAGCACCAAACAATGAGAAATCACATTCCAAATCACAATTTTATAATATTGAATTTGTGCAAAAACAACGAGAAATCTTCTAAATTGCAACGTACAAGCACCAAACAAGGACAAATCACTTAGAATGCAAATTTGTTGGGGCCATGCTAAGCACGAGCTATACTTATCTAGTATAAATATAAACATAAGGACTATTCTGAACCAAGACACAAACATTAGGGACTATTTTAGGCAAACAAAATAGGAAAAGAAAATGGAAGGTCATTTCCTTCTTACGGCGTCGTTTTTCGATTAATGTATTCTTAGCGACCACTTTTTCACTTCACTTCCCCCATCTCTTCAGGCTATATTTCGCCGGAGGTTCCATCAACCGCCGGTCCCGTCATCTCTCTCGCCGTACGTATGTAGAGGACGAGAACAAATTATCGAGTTGGTTTTTAGGGTTCGAAAGCGGCTCTAACAATGGTGGTAGCTTCAACCAATGCATTTTCCAAAGAGATGGCCATCAGAAAACGCATTGCCAACATGTAATCTATCTTCGCCTCTGTTTTATATATCCTATTAAATCGACTTCTTTTCACTGTATTGCAAAAATTAATCAGTAATTATTACATGTAAAGTTTGCAGAGCTGAAACTTATTTTTTGATTTTGTGGTTGCTAAATAATGGAAGGAGGTGATTTTGAGTGAAATTAAGTATTAGCTTGACTTGTAAACTATTTGTGTTGTAGTGAGAGAAACTATTTTAACCTAGTAATGGAGACTTTACTTCTGTTTTGGTGAACTCTTTTGTTTATCTATTTAGTCTATAAACTTCTATGTACTTCAATGTAATTTTGCAGCTATAATAAAAGAGAAGAGAATTTTCCATCATTGCGTGAATACAACGATTATCTAGAGGAAGTTGAGGATATGAGTAAGCGTTATTCTTCACTGATTTGTTCGAGTTGGAAGTCGTATAATTTTGCTTAACAGAATGCTATTGTTTGCAGTATTCAATTTAATTGAAGGCATTGATGTTCCTGCTTTTGAGGCAAAGATTGCACAGTACCAGAGAGAAAATGCAGAACAAATCATGATTGCTCAAGCACGTAAGGTTTGTCCATAAGGTGCTCTGATTGCAAATGGAAATGAGTTTGTAGTAACTAGTAAATGCTGCATGCAAAGCATTAGTATTTTGTAAACTGCTCTTTTAATTTGCTTTGTGGTGAACTAGGCTGAAGAATATGCAGCAGCCTTGGCAGCCAGCAAGGGACAGCCTGCACAGTCCGCTGGAGATGTGAGTTGACTAATGATTCTCACTCTTAAGATTTATGTTCATTTATTAATTCTGGTGTGACATGATCAAATATCTAAGAAACTTTTCATAGTAATCAGCAGCAGCATAACAGTGTCTTGAGCTTCTGCATTCTTATTTATTCCATGTTGATGAATAAGCTTTAGGATCATTTCCACGGCGAGTTTGTCATAGTTTAGAACAGTTTTCTCCAACTTTATTTTTTCTTTTCAGTTTCACTTTTTTCCAGAAAATCAGTAGTAATTGGAATAGAAGTTCTATATAGCAATTCGAAAAATTGTTTGAAATAAGCAATGCATGACTTCTAGAGTACAGTGATAATTACTGGCCTAGTATAAACTGAAAAAATATGTGCTAAAAGCCAGGGAAGCCAAAGTTGTATGATTTTTCTTCTTTTTTTCTTGGAACTGGTTGTATGATTTTAGTTTGACTAAAAATCCCCTGTTTCCTCAAATTACAGAGTAAAAGAATCCATTCTTTGACTCAAGACCGAACTAACTACTATCTTGTTTGGGTTTCTTTTGCCACATTTCGCCTTCCTTCTTGACCTTGGTTAAAGCATGACATATACATCATTGTCATACTGGTATAAACTATAGCAAGGCCATGGCTGTCACAAGCAAAAAAATGGCACACATCTAGGCCATGGCGCATAACACACACTCCATGAACCAAGTGCACCGAACTTCCAACTTTCATATGCATGAGCCAAACCTCTTTCATTAAATAAATATGTAAGTGAATATATAATTAATGTTACACAGTTGGTGTGTCTTAACAATGTGTGGATTTATAGCAAGACTCCTCAAACTTAAACCATCTATCTGTTACAATATGATTTCCTAATGTGTAGAGTTTCAAACCAGAGGGAGTTGAAAGTTCATCGGATTTGTAGGGAGAATGATGGGGTGGGAGGTGGGGTGGGGTGGGGAGTACTTTGGGATCTCATGTTCAGGAGAAATCTACAAGACTTGGAGCTGGATGAGTTTCAAAGGTTAATGGAGTTTCTCTACAGGGAAATCAGGTCTCACTCCAATAATGACTCATGGAGATGGGCGCTGAGAGTGATAGTTTATTCTTAGTCAAATCTCTTTACTAGAGTTTGTGGGTGAGAGAGGAGACACACTTCCCACATTCATTGACTTGGATTCCTAGGGCGCATACGAAGGAGTTTTTTTGCCAGGCTGGCAACAAGGGTAGCAATTCCGACTACTGAGAATCTGAAGAAGAGAAATATTACTTATCTAGGTGGTGTTATATGTGTAAATGTTCGGGCAAAGAAGTTAATCATATTTTGGTGCATTGTAAGGTGGTGTCAGGTTTGTGGAGGGTGATCTTGAATTGTTTTGGCATACAGTGGGTGATGCCATGTTTTTTTTTTGATAATGGTAACTAGTGGGTGATGCCATGCATAGCTGTGCTGGCAGATGTAGGAGTAGAAGACAAGGGGCATGGAGGTTGCTTTATTAGTTCTTATGTGAGTTGTTTGGAGGGAGAGAAATAGGAAAGCTTTAGAGGGGATTGAAAATGATTTTTGTATATGTTACCATTATCCAAAAAAAAAAATTGTAAATTTGAGGGATGGCCTTTTGCTTGTTATTGCTTTTGGTGCATCGTTGAGATTCCAACTTGTATAGATGATTGGGTGTCTTTCGTAGAGAATCATGTCCTTTTGTAGATGTTCCATTTTATGTTATACCTCTTGAATACAAGAGTTTCCCCTTTATTAATAATATTGTTTACCTTATATCAAAAATATATCATATACTCTCTACACCTGAAGTATAGAGAGATCTAATGCTGATTGAGTTTTCTTTAACTTTAAAAATTATATAGTCTCTCTCCAGATCAGCCAAAAAAATGCAGAGAGGGGTAGTCTTCACAATTATTTTTTTTGAGAAAGTAACATTTGTATTATAAACAAACACTTGGTTAGTGCAGAAAAACCTTTTACAACAAGTGAGAAGTTAGTACGAAGACAAAGAAACTGCTGATCTTAGTATGACCCTAAAATCTCTATGATAACTTCTGCATCTATGGGAGGTACACCAAAAACACAAGCAAAATACAATATGTTTTGATCCTCTGAACTGTCCTACTCCTATCTTCAAAACTTCTAGCACTCCTCTCCTCCCAGACAGTCCACCAAATGTATGCTGGAATGGTTCTCTAAATGCTCCTGTTCCTGGCTCCAATTCCAGCTTCCTCCTAACTGTAAAAAGTATCAACAATCTTGCTAGGGAATTGTCCATTGTATGCCTCTGAGATTGATAAGAATCTGGAATTGTCCATTGTATGCCTCTGAGATTGATAAGAATCTTCCATAGTTGGTTAGTAATTCTGCAATGTAGGAACAGATGCCCCACTGTCTCATCTGCCTCTCCACAAACAACAATGTGTAACTAAGATGATGTTCCTCTTTCTTAGATTTTCATTTCTCAAAACTGCCTCTTTTGCTAACAACCATGAGAAGCATGCCACCTTCAGAGGTGTTTGGGCTTTCCAAATTTGTTTTCATGGCAAGATGTTGTTCCTGGACCCCAGTCACATTTAGTAACTTGTACCCTGAACTTACTTTGTATGCCCCTTTGCTATTTCCATTCCACCCTAATCCGTCCATCCTAACTTTTAGCCCTTGGAAGGATTCAAGACTCAAGAGTTTTAAGTAGTTCAACCATTCTTGGAATTTCCCAGTCATTCAATCTTCTTCTAAAGACAAAATTCTAACCTTGAGGAGACCACATGTCTGCCACAGTTCTATCCTGATGCAAAGCTAAAATTAAACAAATCTGGAAACTTTATTGATAGGATTCTATTACCTAACCACCTGTCTTTCAAGAAGACAGTTCCTTCTACCATCGTTGACTGCAATTATAGTGTGGCTAAGTATGATGGGCCACCAGTTTCTGATTGATCTCCAGACAGTGACCCCACATGGGTTATTTGCTTCTTTAGTAACCCAACCATCCATTTCACCATAATTCAATTGATCACATTTTATCTGAGAGTGTGACTCATGAGTATATCTCCACAGCCATTTCATTTTCAAAGCTTTGCTAGGGTTCTTCAATTTTTTCATTTCCAAGATCTCCCTGTTTCTAGTTGGTATAAGCATTTTCCACTTGAAAGGATGATAACCTGTTCTGGTTTTGTTTCCTTGCGATAAAAAGGATTTCCTAATCTTATCTAGCCTCTGTAGTCTGTACAACACCGGCAGGAATTGAAACAAAGTAAGCATATAAGTTGGAAGGGCATCAAGAACAACATTGATCAAAGTGAATCTGCCCCCTATAGACAAGTACTAGGCTTTCCATGTAGATAGCTTTCTTTCACTTTTCTCCAGAACCAATTCCATATTTCTTTTGACCTTGATATTAGCCCCCAAAGGCATCCCTAAGTACATAGAGGGTAAGGCTCCCATTTCTCCTCCCAGAATTCAGGCCAGAAGATCAATGTTTGGGACTGGATCAATGGGAAATACATGGTTCTTCCCCCAGTTTATATGCAAAGCTGTGATACCTTCAACAAGTACTAGAATTACTCTTAAATATCTTAAAGGCTCCTCCTCTGCCTCACAGAATATCAGTGAATCATCAGCATATTGGAGATGTGTCACCTCCAGACTATCTCCACTACTTATAGACACCTCAAAACCTGATATCTATCCATAACCTTTTGCAGTAATGATCATATGATTTACACCCTCCATGGCTAGGATAAACAAAAAAAGGGACAAGGGATCCCCTTGTCTTATATCCCTTTGGGTTGCAAAGAAGCCTTCAGGTGTACCATTAATCAGTACTGAAAACTTCATAGTGGAAATACATAAGCTGATCCATCTAATCCATTTTTCCCCAAATCCCATTCTCCTTAGAGTGTTGAGCAGGAACCCTCAATTCACATGATCATAAGCTTTTCCAATATCCAATCTGCATAAGATTCCAGGCTTCTTTTGAGCCAGCCTTGTCTACTGCTTCAATGGCAATCAACACTTCATCCATAATCGGTCTCCCTAGGATGAAAGTCATTTATGGAGAGTCTACTAACTTAGTAACTTGTCCATCACCCCTTTACCTCTCAATCAGCACTTTAGACAGAAGCTTATAAAGCTTCCTATCAAGCTAATTGGTCTAAAGTTTTTTAGCTCCTTAGCCCCTTTCTTCTTTGGAATCAAAGCAATATATGTGGCATTGAAATTCTTTTCAAACATCTCATTTTCAAAAAAGTTGTGGAAAGCATCCATGACATCAGCTTTAAAACATCCCAGCATTTGATGAAAAAATTCATAGTACACCCATCAAGTCTAGGATCTTTGTCCACAGCACACTTCTTCGGACAACTGAACACTTCCTGATCCTCAAAACTTGCTTGTAGTTGTGCCTTCTCTTCTTCTGATATTGTGGGGGCATTCCCTGCAGGTCTCCACCTCTCTGTTTCTGTATACAGTTTCTTATAAAATTGCATGATTTCCTCTTTTACTCTGTCTGGTTCCTTCAGTGTACCCCTTTGCACTTCTAGGAGATCAATGTAATTACTTCTTTTGTGGGCATTGGTTGAATTGTGGAAGAATTTAGCGTTGTTGTCACGTTCTTTCAGCCGCAACATTCTACATTACTGTCTCCGGTCAATATCCTCATTCTTGAGCAATTCTTCAAATTCCATAAATGTTGTTGCCTTCACAGCTGCCTCTTCCTCTGTCTAAAGCTCTGCAATCAATTATAGAATCCATAGCTGTCATTCTGTTTAGCAAAGTGGATCTTTGCAAAGACAGGTTCTTCATTACTCCACTCATTTAACTTGTCTTTCAGTGCTTCTAATTTGCAAGCTAATAAGTAATCTAGTTTCCCCGGAATGTAAATGAGTTCCACCATGCTCTGGAGGTCTGCGAACCCCTCAGTGTTAAGCAGCCATTTTTCGAATTTGAAGATTTGTTTTGGTCCCAAGAACCACACTGTAAGGCTATAAGGACATGATTTGATGTCAATCTCTAGAGAGTAGTCTGCTTCACCCTGCTAAATTGTTCACTTCGCTCTGCAGAGGATTAAACTGTGTATCCTTGAAGCTGCATTATTAGTGTCTCCTCTGAACCATGTATAACTTCCTCTTTATAAAGGAAGGTCAATGATTTCCAAGTTTTCTATGGTATCTGATAGTCCTATCATGGAAGGAGGTCCTTCTTTAACAATTTATCTTCTTCGTTGGAAACCTACGCACATTGAAATCCCCACATACTACCTAGGGACACTCCATTAGCCCTCTCACAGCTCCTAGCTCATCCCGCACCTCTCTTCTTTCTACCTTACAGTTTGGACCATAGAAATGTGGCAATTGAAGTTTTGGAGCAAAGCTTCAATACTGCGAGTTAAAAGTATGTATTCCTGTTTGTGGTACCTCTCCCTTCCATACTCTACAATCTCATAGCATGATGATTCCATCCTTGGTACCATTGGCTTCTAGACAGGCAAATTTAACTCCTCCCTCCCTGTAATTGTTTCATATCTCTTGCAGATTCCCCTGTAACTTTGTTTCCTGAAGACAAACTATATCAGCCCTCCATTGCTCAATACAGTTCTTCACCACTCTTCTTTTTCCCCATCATTTAATCCCTTAATATTCCATGACATCAGGTTTAGCTTCGTGGATCAGACTGTGAACACCCTTTCCCCTTGTTTTTCCCTCACTATTTTTAAACTTAAATATCAGAAGTAATTAAGTTCTTCAATTCGTTGGGCACCTTTAAACCTGTTTTTACTGATTTCTAAGGATGGCTCCATCTTACTAGTTTGTCTACAAGCATCTACTTGCATATGTAGCTCAAGAGTCGAGGGATTCCTCCTTGTGACCTTTGAAATCTGGTCCAAACATTTGCCCTAGCTTGATATGTTCTGTCGCACCCAAGCTGATGTGGACCTCCCCTTTTTGATGTTATCTGATGATGTTTCTGGGGCTATTGGTATGCTTCTTCCACATTCCATATCTCTCCTCCCGTACTTGAATTGCCAATCGTAATTTGTTGTTCCTCACGATTCTTGGGCCCCCTTTCTCCCTCACCATTATTTCCCTGTCTCTTTTGAATTTTCCTCAGTCTGTCTTGTTGTGTTGATAACTGCTTCTGGGTTTGTAGTAGAAATTTGAAGCTCTCCAGTATTTTATGCTCTGGTGATTTCTGATTCTTTTTTTTTTTTGATAACCGAGAAATCCATCTGTGACCCGCCCTTTGAACCAATCACAGCCTTCTAAACTCGATGGATAATTGGCCCGTCCCTCTACCCTTCTCCACTTAAATACCGGGCTTCGCTTTGCATGGGTTGGGGCATGAACCTGTGACCTAAGCCACAAATCCTCCACCTTTTGCCACTTGAGCTAGGCCTTGGGGGCTGATTTTATGTTAATCTCACTGCTACTTCTAGTGGTCAAGAGGGAATGTAATTGGATTATAACTATGGTCAGGAGTGTATCCAATGTATTAGCTATGGGTTCGAACCCCAGATTTTGGCTTAGAATATGTATATGCGTTAATAAATTCACTAAATATGTATAATAATAGATTCTAGACCTTGTGAATTTGATGGAAGTGATAGGGTTTACGAATCTGAGCCCATTAAGTTCAAATCCCAGATCCACCTCTGATTATGTTTTTTTCATATTGAATCACTTCTTAAATTGTGATCATGTAGATAATCTGATATTATTGGTAACCAATTTTTATCTTCACTTCTGCAGGCTTTGGGCCAAGGGACTCAGGCAGGGTCCAGTACAGGTCCACAAGGGCACTATGCCCCTGCAATAGCCGGAGGCATAGCTCAGCCACGGCCAACACAACCTCTCCCAGTTGGATCATTTCCAGATATGCTAGGGGGAGAGTATGAAGATGATGAAAAGATGAAACTAAGAACTGAAAGGGCTGCTAAGGCTGGGGGTTGGAGTTTAGAAATAAGCAGGAAAAGGGCACTTGAAGAAGCCTTTGGAAGCCTATGGGTCTGAAAGTTGTACATCCGTTACCAAGACTCTGTTCCAGCTGTGTCACTTTCTGTGGATTCTAGCAAAAATTGTGTGAAGCAGCAATCCATTCTGGATTACTCAGAGAAATGCCATCAATGGAGCAGCACTTCAGCATTCGTCTTGACGACATTTTTTGTTCTTAGATGGTATCGTGTAAAACTTACCAAATTCTGGCTTATCATAGAATGTCTTTGGTCTTTGTAAGGTTTCTTCTTAAGAGACCTCAGCTTGCCTCTCCACATGACCGTTGACCTCATGGTAATTATTCTCGGGGATTTTGGTTCTTATCTAGCTACTCTTTTTTAGCCCTGTATTACCTTCTATGAACAATCTAAGGTTCAACAGCTCTTCGTTTCAGATAAAACTGGGCTAGCAAAACCAGTGTTTGGCACTTCCACTCTGCATGATCGTCAATCTAAACACTTGCAATGTCATTTGGGCTTCTCTCACTTACAAAATGAATTTTCTTATCATGGAAAGTTGAGTACATTCCTTTTCTTAAATTTCTTTATGTTTTACTATAGTAGGATTCAGAGAGATTTAAAGAATTTCATCCATCAACAAATATAGTAATAGACACCATGTATTTGAGACCACTTTTCTGAATAAGATATTTCCCTAATCAACCGCAAAGATGAGAGGCGTTCTAAAGTTACAACAATAATTAATGACCAATCTGATGCTTATTTATCTCCCTTTCAGAGGAAAAGGGAAGAAAAAATCTAATCAACAGCGTAAGGCGAAAAAATCAATGCAAAATGACAGTACTGCCTCTCTTACCCTCAGAATTGGACTACTCCAAATCAAACTAGAATCTTGAAGTTACAATATCACACAGTTGAAAATGGTACTGCATTATGTTCATGATGGAAAACTGCCATGAGGAAAAGAACCTTCCTGCCCAGAAAGCTTTCACCTTTTTTCGGAAGTAAACCTGGCGTCACACTTCATTGACTCCTGCTCTACAAGATAATCCCCAGAAAACAAGGTGGCAGTTTCAGACTATTATCAATTAACCAATCAAACAATGCTTGGTGGATCACCTTCCCAAGTACATGTGGCTCGGGCCCAGCGTGTCCGAATGCAGTCAACTAAAGGAGCATGCTGAGAAGGTTCTGGTTTTGAAACTTCAGTGACAGAATCCTTGCCGGCAGGATCACTTGTACTTGGGCCTGAAGACATGAACTCCTCTGGCGTCCACCTTGGGGGAACTGAAACCCTCAGCTTAGTGAGTCTAGGCCTTTGTACCGGAAAATCATTTCCAGATGAAACCTGGTTTCCGTTCATAACTGATTTTGCAATCCCATTGAAGTGGTAAAGATCAAAGACCTTTTTCCCCATTAATCCACTAGGATCTTTCAGCCCTCCCAAACTCTTGTCCAAGTCCAACAGGACCTGCCAGAACTCACTCCATACAATGTATCCACTGCTGCAGAGGTTTTGAAGCTTGTCAGCTGGAAGATTCACATTAGTATCCCTAAGGACTTGATGAAAACCTTCCACACTAATGAATCCACCACCTCCACTCTGATCTTGAGCATCAAAAGCTCTACGGATCTTTGTTTCCTTGCCTTCAAGTTCATTCTCCTCCTGAACTTTTGTATCTAGAGCAAATAAGACTGTGTAATGAGATTCACTGCCAACAACCCATATTGGCCATGTCGGGCATTTCAAATGCAGGCCAACTTTACAGAAGTTTAGGGACTCTAGCAGAGTAATAAATCCAACTTCAACTGTTGTAGAGATACCCTTCACAAACATGCCACCACCCAAATCCATCCTCCCGTCAAACACATTGGCAACAGCTTCACCAGAAAGTAGCAGGTTCACAATTTCCTGTTCCAGGAAAGACAAAATATAACCACTTGCAAAAAATTTAAAAACACACCTTGCCTGACTAGTACTTAAATCTACAACTGACACAAAAGAGGAGCATACAATATATTCACCGAAACATAAGCCTTTTATCAATCTCTGGGTACCTGTGAAGCATGTCCAAAAGGTGCTGTAACCAAAGGTTGAGAAGGATCATCCCTATCAGCTTGGACAGATTCCTGCACAGAGAAGAACCTGTAAAGGCATGGGCTAGTATGACAAGCTACCAAACCAGAAATGAAGACATAACAATCTCATGATTATACACATCTGATCACCATTGATTTATTCCTGCTTCAAGGATATGATACCACATTGAAGAATTAGTGTAACTAATTAGTCTACATCTATAATGTTAGGAAATAGACCTTAGGCCTAACTCAACTTCAAAAGCTAGCTCATGAGGTGAGACTATCCAAGACCATATAAGGAGACCAATTACCCTATCTACAATCAATGTGGGACTATTCTAATGCTCCCGCACTCCCAAGACATCTTTGATCGTGGACAGAATATAACATCGGGGTCCAACATTGGGTAACATAAGAATTGAGATGGATCTCTAATACCATATAAGAAAATGATCTTAAGGCATACTCAATTGCAAAAGCTAGCTCACACAATTATTTACTTAATTATGTCTTTATCATACTAGTTTTAGCTTTAAAAGGAAAAGATGAATTAAAATTTATTAATAACTTCAACTATGTAGTCCTATCAAGAATCAAAAATGATTTTTTTTATTAAAGAGGCAAGACGCTTTATTTTAAAGTAAGGGGGCTTACCGTGACTTACTTTAAATAAGCTGCCTTACTTTGGAAGAATTTATGTCATTTTAGGTGTTCTTATGCAGGTATTGTTTAGAAACATATTCATATTTCACATTTTATCCGGCTGATAACATATAAATTCCTGCTTAAATTATGAGGGATTATAGTACTGTAAAATTTTGTTTAAGCATTTATTCTTAATTATACAGAAAATCAACTTACATCCCAACACTCATGATCATATTCACTTTTTTAAACAGAATCTCACCACATCTTACAACTCCATGGTCCATTTGTTACCTTTTATATTACCCAAAAAATCAATGCAACCCTTGAGGCCCCTGGTGTAAGACTACATAGTGCAGCCTATGTTTATACAAAATCAGGGACAAAGTGTACCTCATAATTATTTCTGACCAGCTGAACCTCAATAGGAAGCAGCATGCATAAAACTTTGTAAACGAAACAAGTTAAAATCTGGGAATCAAGAATTTGAAGGTTCGGAGTAAAGCAATCAGAATGAAATGGCTGTGGAAGTGTACCAGTGACAATCAGCCTTTTTAGGGTAAAGTTTATCAAAGCTAAATATGAACAGGAAGACAACTGGATGACTAAGGAGGTTACTACACCTTATGGGGTTAGCCTATGAAGATTCATTAGAGCCCTATGGGGTGCGTTGAAAGCCAACTCCAAGATCAAAGTTTTAGATGGGAAGCAAACTAGCTTTTGGAAGGACAATCGACATGAGGTGGGCAATTTGGAAATTGTCTTTTCAGATATCTTCAATTTAGTCCTTCATCAACAAAGGACTTCAGCAAAAATGTGGACACCTCAATGATGGACGATGGAGCATCATTTTCAAAAGACAATTCAATGACTGGGAATTACAAAGAGCGGCTGATTTATATAGTACACTTGAGCAATTTACTGGGCTATAGACAGGTGAAGATGTATTGTGGTGGCAAGGCAACAACAGGGGTTTATTCAAGGTCAATGCAACTTACAGAATGACGAATCATTCCAACCAGCAGATAGACAACTAGCCATAGAAATTAGAAACACATCTGCAAAACTAAAATCCCTCAGCAAGTAGCCTGTTTTATGCGGTACTAGCTAAAGAAGCAGCCCTTAGGCTTACACTAGGCAATCTAATGAGGAGGGCTTCCATTGTGTTCAAGTTGTTTTTTGTGTAAAGAAACAGCAGAGAGAGTGAACCATCTCTTCCTACATTGTAAGGTCACAACGCATCTGTGGAGAATTATCTTAAACCTTAAAGGCATATCCTGGACCGAAGCTCTAAAAAGTTAGGAGGATAGAGGCTTACAAGCAAAGGACAAGGGTAGGAGTATTGTCTCTACCTGCATTTGGTGGACAATTTGGAAGGAGAGAAATTCCAGATGTTTCAAGAATATAGAGAATGGAGTGCAGAAAATCGAGATGAACTTCATCTTGCTTCTGCGTTTTTGGTGTAATCAGAGATTTACTCAAATGATAATGTTTCTATTATTGATGTTTTATAGAGTATTATAGATAGAAAACAGTAGAATTTTAGAGCTCTCATGTAAATATGGTTTCAGTACTACCTAAGTACTATTTTGTTTATTTCAGTTACCAGCTTCAAAAGAAAAAAAAAAGTAGGCATTTGGCTATAGATTCCAATTTTTCCATTTTATTTGGAATTTATGAAGTTGGAGTTGTGTTTGGTCAACTTTTTTGCAAAGGAGAGGAGTGCACTTTATTTGGAATTTATGAAGATGGAGTTTTTTGTTTTTTTTTTGAAGATGGAGTTGGAAAACAGGTTTGGAGCACTTATCCAAATTTGAAATTCAACTCCAAGTTGGATTGAAAATTTAATAACCAAACACTAATGTTAAAATAAAGTGAAAATTTATTCCAAAAAAAAGTAAATAATTTTCATGGCCAAACGACTAACAAGTTAATCATGCGCAGGGATTTTCAATAGAATTATGCAGAAGGAAGTTGTTTTGAAAGACCTACAACCTCTTGGAGTCCATGCAAACTCGGAGGAAATATGGCACAATGGATAAAGATCCATATAAGCGAGACCAATTAGTTGGGATTAAATCTTTGTCATGGTATGCTTCTTTAGGTCCAGTGTCCGCTAGAAGTCTTTTAAGTCTTGTTAGAGATTAGTATGGCGATAATGAAGGACACTTCTAGTGCAGAGGACCTAAATTTTTTGCACATAGGACTAACGCGGGTCTAAATGGAGCGACATTAGAAACAGAGGTTTTCCCCACCGCGAATCAATGGGAAATTTTATAAAACATGATTGTCCCACCAATTTCTCACCGAACCAGTTCACTGGGAAAACGCATGGTAGAAAACAGATTCTCATTTAAACATTGGGAAGCTTCCTAATTTTCCGTGTGAAAACACTACTATTTTTTCTTCTCACTGGTTCAATCAAAATATATGTGGGAATAGCCACGGAACATTTTCTAGTGAGAAATTTTGAGAAATTTTACTGGGAAAATAGTGATTTTTATTAGTCATAGACAGTGGCCGAACCCAACTAACTTCTATTGAGGTATAGTTCTTGTTGTTAGATTGCCAACAAACACCATAGAGCTGATCAACAATGAGAGCTCTTTGACCATGTCTCCCACCGTACTTAAGTAACAGTGCAAATGTATTCTTTTGATGCAAATCTCGACCGATATACATTATGTTGGGATTAGTGCCACCGAATCCAATACATTCAGTCTGACTGAAAATTTATTTCTCAGACTCAAGAAACGCAAAATTGAACTAAGTTTTTGGATTGGTGGAGGTAACGGAAAGATGAAAGCAGCAAAACAAATAGCCACGAGACAGAAACCAACTCATTTTTCAATAAGTAGCAACCAACTCAGAGCAATATACAGTAACTAATTTTTCAGTTCATCATACTACAAGGTATTCTCACTTGTTGACAAGTATGAGATAATTTTACACTACGAGGCATTTTGATAAGCCCAAGAATTTAATCTTCCGGCTTAAAGATGTGATTTCATGGCAGTTTTTCTGTTAAGTGAGATCAGTTTACAGTTTAGAATCATCTCCAACTCACCATAATTTACATGCTTAATAATTGTGGAAATTGATGGCGGATATCTATTAACTAAAGATGTGTAAAGGTTACTTGCCTTCCAGTTTAGGACTTTATCCATACTTAGGCATGATAAATAACTTTTGGATGACTTAATTGAGAAATTGATGGTCTTACGTGGTACATGGGCCAAATCCCAGACATGGTCAGGTATTACATGAGCCAACAAATACCAACTTACCATTCTAAGCTGACCTGACCTCAGAATTTGAATCCTTGGAGAAGATTAAAGTCAAATTTCCAAAAGGAGAAAAAATATCATCCGCCTAAAGATAATTTACTAGGATATTAGCTTCTATCGCTTGCCAGTTCTTAGTAAGTCCAGTTCCCACTTCCACTGGTTCAACAAAAAAGGGAGCATTAAACATTGGCACCTTGGATATAAGCTCCCTCTGTCCCATTTGCTATGAAGTACATTGACTTTCAAGGCTTTAAGAGAAAAGGTTTGAATGAGTTATTATAATTGAATTTATTAGATATATAATAGTAGTTTGAATAAGTTATTGATTTATTATATTTAATTTGATAGATATATGTTAAAATAGTGGTTGAAGATATGAGAAAAGGTATAAAGATGTCTCATAAAATTCAAACAATATCGATTAATTTGGGCTTATCAAAGCAGGTAGAGTTTTCCATTAAAGGAAGAGGTCAGGCATGTGGATAAACCAAAACAGAAACAAGGTCACAAATTGGATTCGGAATAAGATTATTTTTTGGGGGGCCAAGTTGAATTACATTTTCTCTTGTTTTGAAAATGAAGATTTTATTTTTTTTTAAAATGAAAATTTCCTCTTGTTGGGAAAGAATTTTCACCTATGATCAAAAGAACATTACTCTCATTGTAGTGAGAGAAGCATTGAAACTTCTTAGTAAGAAGCCAATCATATATACATATATTGTTGCTCATACTAAACCCTCGTCATCTTGTTTCCCTAACATGAGCACTAGGGCAGCAGAGACCATTCGTAGTGACAGCTACATGCTTGTGGACCTTGTCCTAATAAAGATTGATCAGCTATCTGTTAATGGACTAATACATTACAAGATATGCTATAACCACTGATCCTTTGTCTTAATGATTTTGGACACTATAAAAATTGTTTCCATGAATCCACTTGTACATTTTTTTATGTCTCTACTCTCATCCTGTTTAGCAATGCGTACATTCAGAACTAGGACCAGTCCTAAGGAAACATCCTACTTTTCTTCTATGTAGAGGCAAAAATGGGGAGCTTCAAATTCAAGATAAAAGTGGGGAATGGGAACAAGATCAAATTCTGGAAGGATGAACGGCATGAGAAAGGTAACCTGGAAACTCTTTTCCCTGATATTTACAATCTGGCAATGTTCCAACAAAGAACTATTGGACACCACAAGGGTGGAATTTCAGCTTCAGGAGAGAACCAAATGACTGGGAAATGAGGTTGGCAGAATTCCTCAACATGGTTGGACACTTTACTGGACTTCAGGCATATGAGGATATGCTTTGGTGGAAGGGCAACAATAGAGGAGAGTTCAAAGTGCATTCAGCTTACAGGCTGATGGATCAATCAAGCCAGCAGAGTCCCATCTGGCCTTGGAAACAAATATGGAAGTGTAGAATCCCACACAAAGTTTCATGTTTTATTTGGCTGCTAGCTAAGGAAGCTGCCCTGACTCGGGATAATGTAATGAAAAGGGGATAACCTTATGCTCTACGTGTTTCCTATGTGGGGAAACCTTAGAAACTGTAAGCCATCTATTTCTACACTGCAAATACACTCAGCAGCTTTGGATGATTTTCTTGAGCCTTAAAGGCATATCCTGGACTATGCCCAGGAGAGTTACTGAGGTCTTGTTAAGCTGGGAGGAGGTAAGTGTCCTTGCAAAAGACAGAGCTAGATGGAGAATTATCCCTGCTTCAATATGGTGGGCAATCTGGAAAGAAAGGAATTCCAGATGTTTTGAAGGCATAGAAAATAGTGTGCAGGATGTTCAACTAAACTGCATTTTGTTGTTATGTTTTTGGTGTAATCAATTATACTCGAAAGACACTGCCTCTATAGTTGATGTTTTAGACTCAATATAGAAATAGAGTAGGAGTGTCTGGAGTGCATTTGTATACAAGGTTTGAGTACAACCCATGTACTTTTGTGATATAATACAACGTTACCATTTTCAAAAAAAAAAAATGGAGAGCTTCAACCACCTACCCTCCTCATGAACATGCACACAGACAAATGAAAAAATAAAAAAGAACTTACCATTCCATGAGAAAGCAAAGCAGATATTAGGAACAGCATTGCTCCCATACGACTTCGGAATACTGGGAGCAATGCTTCAAGCCTTTGAAGAGCATCCTCTGACGAAGTATACGTGTTAATGATTAAAACCTGTTGCAAGTTAGCCCCGGACTCAATTGAGAGACCTTCAAGTGCTTTGGAAATGACCTGTATGAAACAGTAACTATTAGAATCAAGCATTAGTCATTCACCAATAAAAAGAGATTTACAAACTGCAAGCACTTTCACGTGCACATGTTCTTGATTAAGCTTTTACATCCATAAGGTACAAGTAAAAATCTCTTATCTGAATGGGAAAAAAAAGGAACAGAGGAAAGACATGTAAAAAGGATTCAGAATATAGTCCCTACCAAAAAGGACAAAATTTTGAGTACATGGGTCAAAAAGCTTGTTCTTTGGTAGGGACTCAACATGGATTCCTCAACTTTTATGAAATAAGAGTTACAAATTTAGAAATTAGATGAAAATTATTATACATCACAATTTTCTTACTAAATATGTTTAGAAGTACGTAAATTTTGTCCTAAAATAGAAGTTGTTTGATTCCCCAAACATTTAAATTAAATTAAATAGGAGGGAGTAACACAGAAAAGAGCAACATGAAAAAATAGATCCTACCAAACATCTAGTAGCTTACCTCATCACCTGAACGGCCCTGAGGCCCCTCAAGGATAGCATCAAGTGTTCTCAAAGATGCTATCACAACCCTTCTATTGCTTCCACACATAAACAATATCTCGCACATGCCTCTTACCAATGCTCTGTCCGGAATCAATAAAAAAGGACAAGAAGAAAAGATTTTTCAGGATTTGTCCCAAAATATCAAAATTTTCCCAGCAGCATTGATAAAAGTACACCAGCTAACTCAAGAAGAGATGATTCAATCAGACAACTGACAATCAGATGACCATAAAAGGAAAACTAACTGCAGCCAGTAGTTCGTCCTAGTGCTAAAGTTTCTCCATTAGAATTCTTCATTTTTAGGGAGGGGTCCAAAGATTACTTGTTTTTTTTTACTCATAAAAGAAAGTACTTACATATAAAAATAATGTGTATAGAATACACACACACACACACACACACATATATATGCGTGTGTGTGTGTGTAATATCTCTAGTGCATGTCTGCATGAGCCTTGTAGCAGTTAAATATGAAAAAGGGTCTCAATAAGGCATAAATTCAGTAATCCACTTTTAAAAACAACAAAATCTGCCCACACAGGAACAAGATTCACAAAGTATCCACCTTGATTTTTTCTCTTCACTTAGAGACGAAAAAATATCAGCTCCAGCAGATTCTTTATTAGCCAATCCTCTCAAACCCACATTGCCAGACAAGCTAGGTGAAACCATATTTAAATCATCCGAGAAAAACAATAGGTGCTTCAGAACAAAAGCCTGCAGAATCATGGCACCGTTGTCAAAAAGAGATGGAACACTATGTGCAACTTGAATTGAGTCCAAAAGATGCAAAAGTCAAACGGGGAGTATGATGAATTTAGAATCAAGTACCACTGGAAGTACAGTGTGCAATCACATAGAACGCACAAATAACGTACTAAAGCATAAGTAGCCAAATAATATGTCATCCAGCAGAACAAAATGGCACCTGGTTATTTATTGGAAGTGACAGAATATGCCCATGAATGTACAAGAAATTAATGCACACTTGCACTGCAACTTTTCCTAATTAACACTGGCATTTGTATCCGTACATGTGGCTGTAAAATCATATCAATTTCTAACTTCTACCAAATACTTAAATCCACTATCCAGCGGGGACAACATTCATTCTTGACCACTAGAAGTAGCAGTGAGATCAACATAAAATCAGCCCCCAAGGCCTAGCTCAAGTGGCAAAAGGTGGAGGATTTGTGGCTTAGGTCGCAGGTTCAAGCCCCACACCATGCAAAGCGAAGCCCGGTATTAAGGTGGAGAAGGGTAGAGGGGCGGGCCCATTATCCACCGAGTTTAGAAGGCTGTGATTGGTCCAAAGGGCGGGTCACAGACGGATTTCTCGTTTATCAAAAAAAAAAAGATTAACATAAAATCAAACCAAGTTCAAAACTATCTTTCCCGTGCAAAAAAAGTTTTCTAATAAGCCAGAGAATGACAATCAGTTCATCTTCATCTATGAAACTAAAATTTATTCCCAAAAAAACAAGAGGGGACCAAAGTCTTACCTGTATTGCTGCTAGCACCCCACAGGGCCCACCCTCATGCTGCACTAAACCCATAGATGTATCTGGATCCGGACTAAACCTGCAAAGTATTTTGTTCAAGCATCAACAAGTCAACTCAGATGAATCTATGTATTAATGTCCAACCTAAATAAGCAGAGAATAGATCAAGGAAACCAACAATACAAGTAACAATATTATATAATTACCAAGCACAGCAGTACTAGAATTTCCCCAGCATATATACAAGGTTTGGAAAGATGCAATGACAGCATCCTCTACATACACACTACACAAGGACATACTATGACAGACTCTGTATTGGGTAGCGCAACATCAACACTTCTAAGAGCCTGTTTGACCAAGCTCCAAAAACTGCCTACTTTTTGAGAAGCACCTTCACCAAAACAGCTTTTCAGAGAAAAACTTTTGGAAAAGAACAGTTTGTGTTCGGTCACTTTGTTTGAGAAGTGCTTTTTCCGGTAAATGACAAGTAGATTTTTATTTTTATTTTTGATAATGTAATTGGTAAGTAGATTATGTATGGCCAATCATTTCAAAGTGCTTTTGAGTGTCAAATTTAAAAAAAGGACATGTATCATGGCATTTTACACTGTTAGAATTGTACACAGAAATTATTTTAAATATTTATTAAGAAAGCCTTTGAAATGATACGAAAGACACTGTGGAGACCAAAAGAAAAAAAAAATTGTACTTGATTAAAAGATATATGCAATAAATTAAGAGAAATAGTTTGGTAAATATAAATTTATGGTAAGAATATGTGTCTCGAAAAAATTAATTTTTTGGTTCTGCTTATGGGGAAAAGCATAAATTTATAGTTTCTTCCTATGTTGCTCAGACTCTTCAAAAATATCGGTGAGTGCGTGTCGGATACTTCATAAGCAGTGTATTTTTGGAAAATTCAACACGAGTGCGGCAACATTTTTGGAGAGTCTGAGCAACATAGGTTTCTTTCCCAATAACAAAAATTATTTCTGCCACTCCTTACAATCACTTTTTTTTAGGCCAAAGACCTCAAATCTAAAAAAAAAAGTGTTTCAGCCTCCAAGAAGCTTGGCCAAACATGTTCTAAGAGAAGTGAAGTTTAGCATCACTTAATTTGTTTCTATGGTGCCATGGACACCAAAAGGGCCCCGCTTTGAGGGGCAAGGAATTTGGATAAGCATCACTAATGGCACTATTTGGAGGATGAATCGGTCCATCTCCTAACAACATTAAAAGGGCATCCCGATGCACTAAGCTCCCGCACGAAATTCGGGAAGGGCTGAACCACAAGGATCTATTGTACACAGCCTTACCATGCATTTCTGCCAAAGGTTGTTTCCACGACTCGAATTCGTGATCTCCTGGTCACATGGCAGCAACTTTACCGGTTACGCCAAGGCTCCCCTTCCAACAACATTGAATACCCAATATCAAAAGGGGTGTGCATGGTCCATTACAGTTCTTGCCTAAAACGGTAACCCAAGCCAACCTTGAGGCTTGAGGCTTGAGCCTTTGGCTATAGTTTTGTTTGATGTGGTTGGCAGTTGACCACTTCACAGAGGTCTTTTAAACAAAAGAAGCAAGTTGTGTATCTTAATTTAATTAGGAAGTATAAATTTAAAAAGACAAAATGAGCAAATTTTGTGGTTTTCAAAACTAGAACAAATTTATTTTTACTTTTATATTGAAAAGTACATATCAAGTACTAGGAAATAGATTCCTAAATTGGTGCCTAATATGTCACAACTCAAACCCAAACAGACCTCACAAATTTGTCCCTTTGGCTATCATCGAGCACAAAAGCACATGTGTTATGTGAATTTGTGTTTTATCTTGTTATAGCACTTCACTTTTCTCTCCCTTTTTTATGTGAGCTAAGGTTGAAGTCGGTCAATCCTTTTGTTTGACTCACCCTCATCAACCCGCGCTTCGTCATAAGCGTGAATACACCACCCTTATAGCCCCAACATATTGTTGAGGTTTAACCCACCATTGTACTGCAACAGTCTGACCCTAACACCATATTTGTCAGCCTAGGCTCATAGCACGTATTGTCCACTTTGGCCCAATAGACCCCACAAATTTGTCACTTAGCTACGCTATCATCAAGCCAAAAAGCGCGCAAATCATATGAAATTGTACTTTTATCATGTGCACCCCATCTTCAAAAGCTTGCCACCTAGAAGCATTACGGTCTTTCTCTTCAAAACCCAAATGTCCATCCTTCGTGATAGACGTCACATAGTAGTATCAAAGCTAGTACCTCAAAAGAATTGGGGACCATATAAGGGCGAGTTCAAAATTCAAACATTGCAACATCTTTTGGGTTAAAGCCCATTGAGATAAAACCGTAAAACCCAAAAATCTTGATGTGGTTCAAAGGGATCAGGCCAAAGTAGGCAATACCTTGATAGTTGAGCCTGGGTCGTTCCAGGTGGCATAGAGCCAATACCTTCCTTGGTTGGATGGTAAAAATCCCAACGACTACGTTGAGTCCCTAAAGGAACAAGTGTAACAACCCACGCACCATTATGAGGAACTTGAGAGGTAGTTCGTTATTAAACATGCCTTAAGCAAATGCCAACGTCTTAGTAGGACGGAAAAATTAGTGGTCATGTAAGGGTGAATTCAAGATTCAAATGTTGAGGCCTCTTTTGCGATAGATCCCAAGGTGACAAAATTGTTAAACTCAAAAGCATTGAGGTGGCTTAGAGGAAGCCAAACCAAAGTGGCATCAGAGTCGGTACCTTCCCAAGTAAATCTCAGCAAGAGTCGGTACCTTTCCAAGTAAATCTCAGCAAGGATGCAGAGTCCCTAAGGGGCTAAGGGTAACAACCCAGGCATCATTGGTGATGAACTCGAGAGGGAGCTCACTATTAAACTTGAGCATATACCCATATCAGAGTGGTAAGGGAAAATTAGTTGTCATATTCAAATGTTGAGGCCTCTATTATGTTAGATCCCAAAGTGACAAAATCGTTAAACTGGAAAGGGACCAAAGCGGATAATTCCTTGGCGTACGTTATATCTCTGCCAAATGTAACATTATCCATATTACAAATCTTACTAGAACTACTCATTACTATTAATTCCGAATTTTTGTGTTCCTTCTTATTTTCAACAATATGCTTATTTTGTTTTTGTTTTATACAAGTGCCTGAGCACCTAACATGTATAAATTTTGAAACGAAAATAAAAGCATTGCATAGCCCATAACAGCTATTTGTAAGACTATCTACACGAAACCAAGGATATTCAAACAACACTAAATATACAGAAAAAACAAGTCATCAAGAAGAACAAGTAAAAATCCAATTGCCAGTAGCAATAGACCAAATGCAATTTTCAAATAAACAAACTACCTCAAGAGATTATATCACACCATAAAAGGAGAACAAGAAAAATCAAAACTAAGCTGAATTCATTATTTCAATTATCACTACCGCATCATCCCAACTCCACTAACATAATTTTAAGGGGGAAAGCATCAATATTACCATACCTTATGCCCTGATTAGTCCACTGACCAAGAATATCTCTGGTAACTTCACAACCAAAGATCATTGAAAACAACTCATTAGCCTCTGCCGATGAAAGCTCTTCCCCCAAGTTCTTATTTTTCTCCTTACCCTTCACCAAGTTCACATTTTTCTCCTCACCCTTCACCAAACTCACATTTTTATCTTCACCCTTCACCAAATTCACACTCTTACCCTTGCATTCCACCACTCTACTGCCAGACCCACCACTCTTCTCCACCACCACATTCTTGGGCAACGCCAACATCCGCTTTTCAGCAGCAGCAGCCATCAATTCCCTCTGACGTCTCCGGTTTTTCACCTCAGGCGACTCCCCTTTCTCCCCACCACCGCCACCAGATACCTCCTCTCCCGGTTTACTCCTCTTAGGCTCTGGCGACTCTTTCTGCATACTCATCCTTAACGCCATTTTCAACTCTTCATCTTCTTGATCCGCCATTTGTATATTAAAAGAACCCCGGAAGATTCTTTCACAGACCCAGATCCAGGAATTTCAAGAATTCCACAAAACAACAATAAAAATCAAATTTTTGAGCAAAAGCTAAGATTTTCTTGAAATTCTAACTTAGGGTTTTCAACTCCAATGAGATTTTTTCAGTTACAGATGTACCATACAGAGAATTCCAAAAGATCAGTATGGAATGTTCATACATAAATACATGAATATATGTACAAAGAGTGGATTAAATCAATTTGATTCATATATAATGAGAGAATCGAAAGCTAATAAAAGCTGGATTTTATTTAATTATACTAGATACTCCTGTAATTTACATTAACACGAGGCTACAGATTTGGTCTCCTGATAGGACAGGTAAAAGGAAGGTTATACGACGACGTCTGATGAAGAGTTTGTAATAATATAAGAAGAGGTGCTGAATTGGTTGTAAAAGATATAATCAACTCACTTTCGGCTTTTTTTTTTTAATCGTGATATCTGGCCCAACTTTCGTGAATCTTGTTGTTTTACTTGTGATTTTTCTCATATTAGCTTACATTATACAAGTATTAAATCTCAACAACATGTATAATCATAGCTGCACATGAATTTGATGGACGTCTCGACATTAAAATTTTGAAAGAAAAAGAAAAAAAATTGAAAATAGTATATTTTTAAAAATAAAAGTACAAATTATAGTTATTTTGAATTTTTTGTGTATAATTTAGAGAGTGACAATTATAAATAACTTTTTGAAAAAAAATTAAATTTCAAAAAGTTATAACAATTTTATGTCAAAATGGTTTTTAAAAATATTAATTTTTCATAATAATATTTTTACTTTAAAAACAAGTAAAAAATAGGGGAAAATGTGTCACGCCCCAAACTCGGAGGGCGCAACTGGCTCTTAATGCCAAAACTCAGGCACAAGCCGATCCTGCTGAACCATTTGCTACTAGCGCATGGCAGCCACACACACAATCAAGAAAACAAACAAGTATATCTCGGCTTAAAATTAAGCCCTCGGCCGACAAGGCCCCTATCAACTGATCTATAAAAGGAACAACTACTCACAGGAGATCATACAAGTAAATAGTCAACTAACACAGAAGTCCTGATTGGGTCGTCCAGGCCACCATGATATATATACCAAAACTAAAAGCAAGTATATATCAATACCATATATCAAACAACTCACAAGCTTCAGCAAACCAACAGCATAGGCCAGTATGGCCATAACGTAGCTATACACTCCACACACTAGTCTGCAAGCCTCAAAGAGTAGTAAAGATTAGCGAGACAGGGCCCCATACTACCCATATAAATATACACAACAAAAGCTAACCAACCTCCAAACTCTGGCAGCTTCGGAGAAAACTGGATAGCCAACCAGATAAAAGTCAATCTTGCTGCTGAGGAGGTCTACTCGGTCGTCTGTCAGGACCTGCATGCATGAATGCAGCGCCCCCAAGGCAATGGGGCGTCAATACAAAATAATGTACAGAGTATGAAAGGCAGTAGACTATGAGGAGGTATCCTGATATACTGGAATAATCTGATAAATAAATCAAGGATAAGATAAGTGTACTGACCTGCTCCTAAATCTAAACTTATCAAAACTAATAAAACAATAACCTAACCAAACCCCCACAAGCTTGGTAAGTACAAACAGCACACAAGACCACCTACTCGGACCCCTATAAGCCCAGAAGGTGCCAATCAACATATATACCCCTATCGGTAGTCCCCTAGCCCCGTAGGCAGTCACATAGCCCTCTTAGGCATTAATATAGCCCTGTAGGCAGCACATAGCTCTCTTAGGCATCAACATAGCTTATAGATAACTCATATCCCTCTTAGGCAACAACATGGTCTTGTAGGAAGCACATAGCCTTCTTAGGCGTCAATATAGCCATGTAGGCAACTCATAGCCCTTCTAGGCATCAATATAGCCCCGTAGGCAACTCGTAGCCCTTTTAGGCATCCATATAGCCCTGTAGGCAGAACATAGCCCTTCTAGGCATAGATCACATTCATGCAGCTAACCACAATAGCCCCAAGGGCAACAATAACAATCCAATCACTAAAAACTAGCGATTTAGTTATCAACAATCTATACAAATAGCCTCTAAGTCGTGTCCAACATAGGGACGCTACTAACTGAATAAAAATCCTGACAAGGGAGGATTATATCAACTCGAGCAACCAATAATCAATAATAATGGCTAAAAGTGTAACAAGGATAACAACCCAATTACATTTCTCCTAAGCTTTAAGGAAACATGCCGTAAGTAGGGGATAACCTTAACATACCTTTCTAATGAATGATCGAAAGACCGTAGTTCCTTCACTAAAGTTGTTCCTTATGTCCTAAGCTTCGCAAACACTATATATACATAGTTGGTACACACCTATAAACAATTCATAATTATTCTTAAATCGGCAGATTTGCCATATTGCCACCAACTTGTCGAAACGTCCGTAGAAATTCATAAAAACAACCATAAAAGAGTCCCGAGATGATTACCTTAGTTAACCAAGTTTAAACCTTGAAGAAAGACCAATAACTACAAATTTATATCTTGAAAAACCAGCTCCAAACGCAGCGAATAGAAGGGTAAAATGATTGCCACGTGTAGGGATTACGTTTCTAGGCACGGGGGCAATGTTTAATGGTAGAAATCGTCAAAAACTAACCTTCATAATGCTAGAACTTCATAGGAACCATCTCTTCAGTTTTCTCTCTGGTTTGGAACTGAAATGGAATGTTTTCATGGCTTAAAACGTTAAATAAGCCGACATACCATATTTTTTACCCGACCCGGATTCTTCCCCGACAGTCCCTAGTAAAACCCTCATAATTTTTTACTCTGATATCGGTTTGATACGAGGTTTTGTGCGTTGCAAACTAGACTCGTAGGGCTTCGATTTAATGGGTAATAGACCTTCTAACTCTTTATATATTGGGAGAAAACATCCAATACATTTGACCCAAATTTCAGAGAATCTTTAAAAGGAACTTACGATAACTTTCGCCACCTTTTATTTTGCCGCTTACTTAACTTCAAAACTTGAGATACAACCCTTGAACACTTAAAATATGACATACCATATCATTTTTAATTTATTACTTACCCTCCTTGTCTTTCCACGAAGATACGAGTTAATTTAGACTTTTTTTTAAAAATCGGGGTGTTACAAAATGTATGAAATAACAAACTATTAATTCAAATTAAATGTTATAGCCATAATTTATTTTAATTGTAATTCACAGCAAATATCCTATTTTTTTGTCATCTGACTCGGTATACAATTAGCCATTTTCGATATACAATTAGTCATTTTATAACATAATTTGTTCACAATTGCATTAATAACTCATAACGAATTTTCAAATCCAAAATGGGGTAGAAAACAATTCTCGTTCCTCAAAAACATGAATTTGAGATCAAGAACTCACTGACAAAACAAGGTGGTATTTAAAAATCAAGACTCAAGTGAAAATTTGAAGAAAGATTAAAGATAAATATATTAGATAAGATCTCGTGTTCCTTTTCGCTTTTATACTTCTTCAAATCGATGTAATAACAATAGTTGCTGATTGAAGCCTTGACAAGCTTCACTTGACCTCCAATCCTCCATCATCTTATTATTTCATTTCAATTACACGTGACAAAATCTTCTATATATATGGACGATTCAAAATCAAGACTTGCCCACGTGACAAAGGCTAGAATGATCGTATATATTCCTACATGATTTTTTATAAATTAAAAGTCAAAAATATAAATTTAAAATTAATCTTTTTCACTTTCCTTAGATAAAGATATATGTGATCTCCTTTTGTAACAGTAGGGGTATATGAGAACCATTTATATAATGATAAAGATATATATAAGTCACTTTCATAACGATAAGTATATAACTTTAAATGACAAAGTTAAAGAGTATATTAGACCCCTTTCCATGAGAAACATATATATATCTACATCATTTATTAACGATAAATAGTATTCTCTCAGTTTCAAAAAGAACGACCAAATTTCTTTTCTAGTCTTTTTTAAAAAGAATGACCATTTTTCTTTTTTTGACAACACTTTAACTTCAACTTTTCACGTGACATGTTTAAGGCCACAAGATTACAGGATATTTTGATACATTTGACATAACTTTAATCTAACATTACAAGATTTAAATTTTTTCTTTCTTTTCTTAAACTCCATTCCAAATTAAATTAAACCATTCATTTCGAAACGGATGGAATACATATTTGCTCTAAATGAAGCTATATTCTCTCCTTATTTCCCCCTAATTTCGCTAAACCCGCCAAAAGCATATACTATCATTATGTGAGTAATTTTTTCATTCCCCAAAAATAATACTACTCGATAGAGCTGAAAAATTCGCTAAAAAATACCTTGTTCATCGCTGAAACCTTGGATCAACGTGTGTATTTGAACAAAAATCCCTTCGCTTCAACACTCATAGCTGGTGTGAATTTGTTCAGAGCCCTAAAATCACTGTGTTCAGAGTCCTAATTGTCGTTCTTCACTGTATTCAGAGCCCTAAAATCGCTGGTATGAGTTTGTTCTAGGTTATCATTTCTAATTTTGTTTTATTTTGCATGTTCTTCACCATTTAACTGTAAGTAAAGTCACTTGGATAGATTCTTTCCCGTTGATAGTGTCATAGTGTGTGTGTGTGGAGATGTTCGCCTGAGATCTTTCCTTGGATTATTTTGGAGGCTGGGTATAGTCTTATGATTTCTTCTTACAATATATGATTGGCTTATCCATATATTAATTAGAGACAATTTTGAGGAAGAACAAAGTGTTTATTGGAGTATATTGCAGTTACTAAACTTAAGCAATGCTTCAACATGTGTCTTAAAGGAAGCTGAAGTCATCATTCACTTAGGAATCACCTGTGTAGTTGGTGTATAACCTCAGCTGTATCTTCGATTAGAATCCCAAATCGGCAACATATGTTCTTTAGACTATGCTAGAAATGGCCTAACACTAAAAAGTAAGTGGAATACTAAGCTGGTTGTATATTTAAGTTTAATTTACACATGCATGGTGACTGAGATGTGTGCTGAATCTGTGTTAGTTATAGTCCACGTATGAAGATTATTATTGGTGATGCATGAAGTTTTAAAAGAAGTTTATCATAAACTCAATGGACAAGAAATTGAAGAACACCTCATAGATGTATGGAAGACAATTTCAGCCTGCGTTTTTTTGGTAATTTGGAACGAAATAAACCTAATGTTTTTGTCCATACACAACTTGTTTGTGGAGAATCATCCTAAACCTTAAGGGTATAGCATGGACAATGCCAGACAAGATAACAGAGGCTCTTAGCAGCTGGGAGGGAACATGTTCACATGCTAAGGATAGGAGTAGATGGAGAACTGTCTCAGCTTGTATTTGGTGGACAACTTGGAAGGATAGGAGTTCTAGATGTTTTGAGAGCTTAGAGAATGATGTGCAGAAGATCAAGTTGAACTTCATCTTACTGCTATGTTTTTGGTGTAATCAGATTTACTCTAATGGTATTGTGTCTATCATAGATGTTCTAGATTCTTTATAGCTAGAGAAGGAAGACACTAGAGCTCTATTGTAAATATGGTTTCAGTACTACCCAAGTACTGTTTTGATCCCTGATATGATACAAAGTTACTCATTTCAAAAAAAAAAAAACTGAAAAAAATTTAGTCCTGGAATTCAAATACAAATGTTTGTGATTGATGGATGTCTGAACCAACACTAAAGATGTATATAGAGAAAATACATAAAGTCACCACTGAAGTTGTTTCGAATTTTCAAAAAGACATCTTAACTTTGCGGGTGTCCTATTACCCCACGAAACTATCTAAATCCACAATAAATATACCCTTTTGACTAATTTTAACACCACTTGTGTTGTCACGAAATATGGGCGTGTGGAGGACTGTTCATACAGCTTCATACCAACGTAAAATTGCCATGTGGCACTCCCGATTTGACTTATTTTGAAAATATAAAAACCCATGTATTAATTTTTTTAAGCTTTATTAGGAATAGTTTTTAATTTTCAAATCTTTTTTCTCATCTACCCTACTATCATTAGCTTACTCATATTTCTTGGGCATCTATGTCTTCTTTCATTTTTTTTTTCTTTTGCTCTTTTTCCTTTTTGGTCATTGTTTTTTTTTTAAACTAATGTTACTATGTTCATTATTTTTTTTTTTTTTTTTTTTTTTGAAAAACAAATTAGTTTAGTGATTTTATTCCTCCTACAAATCAAGTTTGGTATAATAGTGAAACTATGGAAACTCGATTTGGGAGTAAGAAGTTGGAGAATGAGGTGATTTAAATGTCAGATTTTGATTATTTGACGATATTTATTTTCATAAATAAATTAATTGGTGGTAGTTTGATAAATAATTGATAGTGCTGCCGGGAAATTCTGTCCTGCCACAGCGGGTTTG